>VUQS01001456.1:5607-16163 GCA_015108495.1 Heterochromis multidens | reverse complement strand
CAGTGATTTATTTACAGATTATTGTACATGTCTGATATTCTGAGAGTAAATGCACTGCATTTTCATAAACTTTTCTATTACTGGAGGACCATACAGAATGAATAAATCCACAAGTTAACCAGATATTACTAAAATTCCTCAGGAAATATGCACTTCCAACTCCTCCCTTATTTTCCAAGGGATCGCCACATGTTGATTTGGTCCACATGTTTTGATTTGGCACAGATTTTACACCTGCTGCAACCCTCCCATTTATCCAGGCTTGGGACCGGCATTGGGAGTACAGGAGCTTGTGACCCCGAGGCTGGGTTTTGTCTCTCTCTCAAACCGAGGATCTTTCACGTGTAAGGTGAATGAGTTAACCACTACACCATAATATCTTCTTAAATTTTAAACACCACCATGTATGGCTGAATTATATAACACAATGCTATAACTGCAGCACAATGCCATAACCTAGTTCTTTACATGGTTGTCTAGTTCTTTAAAAAACAAAACAAAAAAAACCCCCAAACATATATATACAACAGGACAAAGTGTGGAGACAAAGGACTGACAGGAACAAGAAAGAAAACGACTGACATACAAAAAAATACATATTTGTATATATTTGCATATTTCAGATTTCACTAAAATTATTGTGTGTGTGTGTGTGTGTGTGTGTGAGAGAGAGACTGAGCTGCATGTGTATGAATGTGTTGTGTGGTTATGTGGATATGTGAGGCCCTATTCAGTCCAAAAACTGACATTATTGAGAGGAGATATAGGTAACAAATAATCATCATCACAATAATAATAATAATAATAATAATAATAATAATAATACCACCACTGCCACCACCACCATCAATACTACTACTGCTAAACTAAGTTTGTCATGACCTTGGACACCAGGGATGGCTTGGGATGATCCTCTTTAGAAGTACTCATGGTGGATCAGAAGAGGTCAATATTGGCCAGGGTCAGCAGTGTTTCTGTTCTGTGTTCAATAAATTATTCTTTTATCTTTTATGATATTGCCTATTGTGTACAATTCTACTTATCTAGACCAGTTAGAGCTGCTTTGGGCTGCCCCCAGACCCTAAGGAGGAAGCTAAACCACTGCATGCCTCCCCTAAGTGAAAACAGCCCCCACCCTAAGGAGGGAGCCTTTTTTTGGTCTAGTGGGTTGTTGATGAATACATCAGTGACTTGGCCTTCCTTCCCTCGACACCTGTTCCTGAGGGTCCCCAAAGTGATCCAAGTACAAATTATCCAGCGACTGAAAAATCAGAGGGAGGACGAAAGAGTTGCAACAGAAAGAAAGAAAAAAAGAAAGAAAGGGGGAGGGAGCTGGGGGAGTTGTCTGGTTCTTAAAAAAAAAAAAAAAAAACCTTTTATACTTTTATTTGGACCATTATCTGTGGTAATCTGATCATGTGCACATCCCTGCAAAACTGCCTCAAAAGGCCCTTCAGTATTTTATGATAGAAGCAGCAAGGGGGAGAAACACTGAACAAATACAATGTGCTGCTTTTAGAGTGAGGCATCACACAAAATAACTTAACCCTTTGTCTTATTTTTTTTCTTTAGCAACTTCTCAATGAAACAATCCACCAATGTTAAATGGCATTTGGAACAGTTACCTATGGCTTCATTATCACTGTTCCACTTGGTAGAAGTTGAGAAACTTTCTTCACTATGGTATAGAGTATGGAGTCTCAAGAAGAAAGAGGTCTGTCATTAGAGTAACATCACATACTTACCTTTTCTTTAACATTCTCAAATGAGGAAGGTGAAACAACTGAGAAACACACTAAGAAGACATCGGTCTGCGGGTAGCTTAGAGGTCGTAACCGGTCATAATCCTCCTGACCTAAGGAGAGACCACACACATACACACACAAATAAATCATTTACCAAGAGACAGACTAAACAATTTAATTAAGAGTAGAACTAAAATGAATCCTACCTGCTGTGTCAAATAGGCCAAGGGTGTATGGTTCACCCCCAATCATTACAGTTACTGCATAGTTGTCAAACACCTGTGATAGAAGAATAAGCATAGTATTTCTTACTTTTCCCATCTACCAGGATGCATATTAAAGGGGGAAAAAAAAAAAGAAAACTTACTGTTGGTACATATTCAGAGGGGAATTTATTGGTGGTGTATGAAATCAACAGGCAGGTTTTTCCCACTGCTCCATCACCCACCACCACACACTTGATAGTCTGCATCTCTGTGCTTTCTGGAGCTGCTGGAAATCACGTTACCTTCCAAGGAGAGGGAGAGGTGATAACTCACTGAGGTTAGGCCAATATTCAGTATTTTAGAAACCTACAAACAATGTTAAGTCATTCAAGTGTTCCGCCGTATCCAGTGCGAATAACTTCTTAATGAAGCGGTGGGATCCAAGTGGAACAGCAGAGTTTTCTAGAATTAAAAAGCTCAGAGTCACACCCCGCTATCAACAACACTGTCTGAAGGCTAACGTTAGCTAATGACTCACTTGGTTACTCGTTTCATTGCCTTCCTAAGTTGAGTGTTTGCAAGTAACTTTATAGATCGGCCGCACAGTGTGACGCGTACTACTTAAACAAGTAATTACTGGCAAAATAAACATCTGTGTGTCACTTAGCAAACTCTGCTAACGCAATGCTAACTTGTTAGCTAGTTTGGTAGCCAGCCGGAAAACGTTAGCCTGTAAACAAACGCTCCCTTAGTTTTTCTAATCAAAGTCAATCTGGGGGAACCGCAGCTCGAAGACGATATGAAATGACTGCACAACTTCACAATATGCCAGAAAATGTTTTAGCTACGTACCTGTGCCCCTCTGTGTCTCTGCTGGCTAACGTTAGCAGTCTATTTCGCCGGGCGTTGGCACCAGCGAGCAACAACTTGGTATAAGCCAGTCTGTGAGGAGCCGCGTCCCGACTTCCACTACGACTTTCAAGCTGGGCGGAATAATACCGGACTACAGTTTCAAAGTAAAACAGCTAGAAATTGCTACAAAACCCACGCATTATAAAATCTAGGTCCCTAAGTGTATACACTGAAGTCAAAGTAAGATCTAAAGTTGTTATTCTGAGGTAGCTTCCTTGTATATAGCTTTTATATCATGCATAAAAAAAAAAAAAAAAAGACTCTTCAAACATTTCCTTCTGTGCTTTTACTCTGAAAGGTGACTTCCCCTGGCGTTGTTGGGTATCTCGACACGAGTTTATGCGCGAGGTTCATGCAGCAGAAGTGGTGATGTCACCTCCTTAAATTTCTCTCACATTGCGTCCTAAACTGGAGCTCTGCACATCTCCAGGTAAACACGACACTGCATCTGAATGAGTTCAAAAGATTTAAATGTGATTGAGAGATGCGTCTGAATGAGGAGATTATTACTTTTCATTCGGACAGAGGAGTGCTGTGCAAAAGTCTTCAGCCACCCCTCATTTCTTGACATTTTGCTAGGAAAATGGGAAATGGGTGCAGCGATTTATTGAAACTTGTAGAAACGTACATTGAAATACAGTATACAAAGCAAAAACAGAGGTTGTGCAATTCTAATGAGCTTGAAAGTCAATATTTGGTGTGACCACCTTTATTCTTCAATACAGCCTGATGTC
Source organism: Heterochromis multidens (assembly GCA_015108495.1). Lineage (NCBI taxonomy): Eukaryota > Metazoa > Chordata > Actinopteri > Cichliformes > Cichlidae > Heterochromis > Heterochromis multidens. Next base: position 12,566 of record VUQS01001456.1, on the reverse strand, counting down.
TCTTAGGCAGCTTTCTTGTAATTTCTATAAGTAGTCTTCAGGAATAGTTCTCCAGGCTTCTTGAAGGACATTCAACGCGCTTCTTTGGATGTTGCCTGCCTTTTGTTCCGTTCTCTGTCAAGGTGATCCCACACTGCTCCTCTAATGTTGAGGGGAGGCAAATCCATGACTGACAGTGTTCCATGAAGCTGTTGCCAATCAGATGCTTTCCAGATTGTATTGCATGATGGATTCATATCTGGTAGTACTTTTCTGCATCCATAATTTCATCGATGTTGACAAGATCTCCAGCACCACTGGCTGAAATGCAGCCCCAAACCATGACAGAGCCTCCACCGTGTTTTACAGATGGCTGTAGACACTCACTGTTGTACCTCTCCTGATTTCCTTAATACATATTCATGACAATTTAAAAATTTGGATTCATAACTCCATAAGAGCTGTTGCCACTGATTTTCAATCCAGTTCTTGTGCAGTTTGGCATACCTCAGCCTTTTCTTCCTGCTTCCCTTCCTTAAGAATGGCTTCTTAACAGGCACCCGTCCTCTGAGACCATTTCTGATGAGGCTTCGGAGTATGCATCTCTCAGGTCCTGTGTCAGGTTTTTTCCCGTATTTTTTCCAGTTTCTTAAGGACATGACTTTCAGATACTGTTCATCTGCTGTCTGTCACTTCTTCTTTTATCCTCTACTTGTCCGTTTTCCTCAATTTTTTTAAGGATACACTGCACACATGCCACGTTTTTGGCTAATAGCTCTTTGGGAATCACTTCATTGGTGAACAAATACAATGCTTGTCTTATGCTTGTCAAACTGTGTTATCTTTGGCATTTTTTGTAAATTCAAGTAAAGAAATGGGAACAAATTATGTTAGGCTGCTAGTAACTAAGTGTCTAAAGATAGATCTTAAAATTGGTTCTTTGCTATGTTGTCTGTTATGTGTAGACACAACACTGGTTCATCCCTTGAGTTTGGCACCTTTTTTATACTTGAATGAGCCATAAGTCAGTGTTTAAATGGCTTAACAAACAAACAAAAAAGAATTCCTCTGAAAATAAGTGAAAAAGCAGCTAATGTCTAAAGGAGAATTTTGAAAGACCCTCAGAAAGCCAGAAGAACTATCACTCAAGACCACTTTAAAAAATTACAAGAAAGTCTAAGTCCTTGGAAAGAAAATACAATGAAACAAGGAGTGGCTGAAAACATTTGTACAGTACTGTAGATGTTTTACATTCAAGCATAGGCTCACATCTCTTAATGCATTTCTTGTCACAAAACACTATTCTCCACATGCACGCTGAAATAGCTATTGCTGTCTGGGTTTATACCTCTTTGAAGACTTTCTGGTCCTGAAAAGAAATGTTTCACCTAAACCTTATAGTCCATTTTTACATATAAAGGGAACTGTGGATTTTTTCTCTCATCGCTGAAATCATTTTACACAAACAGCAGGAAAAGCACAGGTGTGAATAATGATATTAATAAGACAGCTTTAGTGTTATGGTGCTAATATATTTTGTATACTGGCTCACTTTTACATTGGCATAGCTCACTGGAACACTTGTTATGTCATGAGAAATACCTGTGCTTTTCCTACAATGGCAAGTCGAGATATCTGCAGTTAAAAAGGTCTCAAAGGTGTTTTATCCACCCCCACTTACACGAGGGACAGAATATCAAAGGTAACACATATTGCAGCACTGCGAGAGAATAAATGATTCAGTGCCTCTGAGATACATATAAAGTGAACATTATATTTTTCTATAAAATAATATTAAATGCAGGGTTATTGCATTAGATTGTATAGGCACATAATAGTGAGGAACAACAGGCACAAATGTTCAACGTTTTGCAGCTACAACTACCAGGGTAATCAAATCTGCCCGACAAGGATCACTGATCATCACTGCTTCTCTTAGTGCGCATAATATGTAAAATTTTTGAGGAATTTCAATGTAATCCACTTTTGATTATCACTGTAACAAGTTTACATAAATTAACTTGGATAGTAACTCTACATTTCAGCTCCAGGTATCCTGTAAAACTATTATGTATTACTGAGGGCAAGAAGCAAAAGTCAAGCAAGCGTGAAACTATTTTAATGTGATCCTTAAATAACTCTAGAGATCCTAATTATCCAACCTAATTATTGTGCATGTTTTATCTTTTAGAAAGAGCTCCTCACAATAGCTGACCCTTTATTTGTATATGAAGAGATTTTTATTCCACATGGTTTTCAGATCTCTGGAGTCCAACATTGACAGAAATCTTAGAAATTAGAGATTAATCGCAAAGAGAATAACAACTGCCATGACTGCCCATATAAGATCTGCAAATAAATTAAGTGAAAGCCAAGGGCCTATAGTCTTCGGGGCTGTTAATTTTAAGCTGATCGGATATTCAAAAGTTGAGCTCAAAGTTATCTTAGGCACTGACATTAAAATGAATGAGGTTTAAATCATTTAAATACTAAGGAAAAAAATGAGTCTGAAAGCCCCTTTTTTATTTGGTTTATTTTCAGCTCAGTTCACACACTGAATGAACATCCACTGGAAGAATAGTTTTAGTAGGAATGTGTTTATACCAATTTACACATGTTTTAAAAAAACCAAACAAATCATGACACTGTCAGACTTTAATTTATGAATGTATAGGTTCTGAGGGTGAAATTGTTGTAATAGTTACACTTCCCTTTTAGTCTTTATCTTCCACACAGCGATAAGTGTTGATGCCAAACAACACAGCATTAAAATAAAGAGGATCCAACGTAGATTTACCCACAAACTAGATAAAACAAACCAAAATAAATGAACTTCTACTGAAGTACTACTATCTGTTTCTCTTTTTATAAATGACATGAATATTCTAATGTTTACTTCTAAATATTTAAAGTTGATGAATGTATAGGAAACAGTATAATATCTTTAGACTGTTCTCACCTTATTTCATCCTGTATGATTTGTGTGGTGGTGGTTGGGGTTGTCACTGTGGATAAGAAGACTTTGCATTAAAAATCAGCAAATGATATCCATAACATTAATACTGACTTTCCCATAATAATGGTAATACAAAGCAGCTCAGAGATTTTTCAGTTGTTTTCAAAAGATGTCAAGAAAAAAAATCTAAGAGAAATAATGGGCAATAACAACTCTGAAGTCTTTTTGATTTAAAGTGGAAAAAGTCAAATATGAGTAATTAACATTTTTACATAAAAATATAGCCTTCAAAAGTAAATTTTATTTGTGCTTTTAAAATCAAGAAAACGTTTTTGTTTGAAAACGTTGAAGTTTCAGTCATCTTTAGGTACTAGTTTCTGGGATTTTCTACTCACAGCACTGAAGGACCAACACTATAATCTAAAATGGTTTCAGATTTTAAGTATTTATCAAAAAAAGAAGATGGAAATCAAAGGTACACTTAAAAAAAAAAACTTAAGTTCTCAGCTGTTTTTCATCAAGATTGTCTGGGTTTTGTGGTTGGATCATATTTTTTTTTTTTTTGGCATTTTTGGAAAGTGGAGCAGTGTAGACAGACAGGAAAGCAGAGAACAGAGAGAGAGGGGGAAGACACACAGCAAAGGACCGCGGGTCAGACTCAAACCTGGCCCACTGCATTCCACCATACAACAGCTGGTCATCTGCTCACCCACTGAGCTAAACTAAAACCCCACAACTATGATCACATTTTGATTAAGATGTTGCTGAATTGTTAATGTCTCAGATGAAACAACCACAAATGATTTTAGTAATCATGTAGAGTTTGAACATTACAAGAATCTTACTGAGAAACAATCTTTCAGATCAAAAACAGCATGACTTTAAGGGAAACAGCATGAATTTAGTTTAGTTTAGCCAAAATGTACAGACAATATTCAAGCTCTCCTTTCTAGGTTAGTAAAAGGGTACATTTCCAATTTTCAGGGTTAGTGATTATTCTGTGGAATCAAAGACAGAAGCTAAAGAATCAGCAATAGCACATCTGATGATAAAGTATCTTAAGCTGAAGTATACCTGCTTGAGAGACGAAAAGAGTGACACCAGTGAAGATATTTCTTCCAGATGTCGCGATGACACACCAGTACTTATCTTCATCACTTTGTGTGAGAGATATCATAGTCACAGTGAAGACTCCTGCTTCCTTATCATCAACAATGAAGCTTCTGTTGTTAGGACGTTTCTTTGATGTCTTCACCACTATGCTACAAAACTCATATATCTTTCCTTTGCACCAGTACTTTGTATTTTCTTTGAACTGAAGGTCATACTGACAAGACACTGTTACAGAGCCTCTGTTTGTTGCTTTAACCACCTCTGGAGCTGAAAGCACAAGTGATTCCACTGCATGCTGGATTAGCCACAACAGACAGAAAGCTGGACCTGCAAAATCCAAAAGCATTTAACATGACATGTTACTCACTTTGCAGTTGAAGAAAAAAAAAAAGCAAGGCAAGGCTAGTACTTTTTCCAAATTACCATTAAATAAGCAAACAAGTATTCCAGATGTTCTCATGGTCGTTATGAAAAGTTTAATGGGAAGAAAAAGCTAACTATGTAACATTTAGAGGCTTCCTCATACACCTACTTCTCCTTTGGGGTTGCGCAGTAACGTCATACTGTGTCATATTCTTCTATTGCCCAAAAGACCACAACCAAATGGCAGGAAATTCTTGAAATCTCTCTTCTGAGAAATAGACAGACAGGTGACAACTCAAGAATCTTTGAATGTTTTGGCAAGTTTTCAGCTGCATTAGTCCTTTAGATGGAGGAGTCACTGAAAATCAATTCAAAGTTGATTAAAGTGATCACCTTTATCCTATAATGAATTTTTATCCTGCTGGGAGTGTTCTCTTCTGCCTGTTGGGGACAAGGGGTCTCTGAATGGTTTTAGACGAATATGAAAATTATGTGCTAATGCATTCACAGGCACCAGCTCTCAACCCAACTGAACACCTATTAGAAAATTTGGACCTGTGTGTTAGATATAGCTGTTTGCCAGCATCATCAAAACATCACAATAAGGAAATATCTTTCAAAAGTATAATGTTTCATCCCTCAAATACAGTTCAAGAGACCTAAGGCACAGTGAAGCTGTTCTGGTGGTGTGTGGTGGCCTAACTCCTTGAATTTCCTTCCTTTAACAAGTCACCTGTTTGTAAAAAAAACCATATATTTTGTGCACACACACAAAATTTAAATAACTTGTGTGTTGAGTGTACCCACATTTATTCTGACCTATGTGACAGGCCAGTTACACAGAGTATAGGCTATAGCCTGTATTGTGTACACAGGGTACCCTGTACTCAGCCTATAGGCTGTTCAGTCTTTTAATGGCTATCCTCAGGCTCAGTCTTTAGCTCAATCAGAGCTTTGCCTTTCACTCTTGCTGCTATCCTTCTGTCACACATCAGTCCTGACACTCGCTTTGGATGCTGGACCCCAGGTATTTAAACTCATCTGCCTTCACTACATTTACTCCTTGCATGTTCACCTTTCCACCTGTCTCCCTCTCATTTACACAAATGTATTCTGTCTGTCTTCTACTGACTTTCATTCCTCTTCTCCCCAGTGTATACCTCTACCTTTCCAGGCTCTCTTCCACCTGCTCCCTACTCTAACTACAGATCACAATGTCATCTGCAAACATCATAGTCCACGGAGACTCCTGGCTGACCTCATCTGTCAACCTGTCCAGCATCATCACAAACAAGAAGGTGCTCTGAGCTGACCCCTGCTGTAATCCCACCCCCACTTTAAACCCATCCCATGTCTTGCTGTCCTCATACATGTCCTGCACCAGCCTCATGCACTTCTCTGCCACTCCTGACTTTGTCATGCAGTACCACAGTTCCTCTTTTGGCACCCTATCATATGCTTTCTATAGAGACATACACATTGTTACAGTGCTTTATTCTATGCCTTTAAGGGCTCACTATCTGTCATGCACACACTCATACTTTTGGGATAGCCTGGGATCAAAACACCAGCCTTCCAGTTGGCTCTGCTTACTGAGCCAAAGCTGCTGTGGGACATGACCTCTAAGTAAATAAGACAGTACAGTGGGGAAAATAATTATTTGATCCCCTGATAAATTTGTAAGTTTGATTACGTCCAAATGAAATGACATGCAAATCAATTTATAACTTTTATGTAATGTATTTTTTTCTGGACTTTTGGTTGATATTCTGTCTCTCTCCATTAAAATGAAATGACCATAAAAATTAGAGACTGTTCATTTCTTTGTAAGTGAGCAAACTTACAAATTCATCAGGGAATCTAATTATTTCCCCCACTGTATGGCAACAGAATGTAATATTGACAAAACACTGTATTGTGCAATGTATGAGGAAGAGAGGATTACGTGTTTTGAAAGTCACTTAAAGAAAGATTTTGTCACTATTGTGTAAGTAGTTGGAGAGTGCTTTAGTTGTTTATTTAATATCCTTGTCCTGCTGAATGATGAACTGCTGTCCAATATGGTTTATGTGTTTGGCTGAATCTGAGCACATAGACTGCTCCTGTATAATTCTGCATTCATCCTGTTGCCTCTGTCAGCACTGAGATCATCAATAAATGCCAGTGGGCCAGCTCCATTGGCAGCCAAATGGCCAAATCCTAACAGAAACTTGACCATGTTTGACAGATAACAGAGTATGCTTTGGGCCATAAGGTATTTTGTGTTTTTTTCCCCTCTGTTTTCCTCATCATTTTGAAAGTGGTTGATCAGTCCAAATAGATACATTTGAAAACTTTAGCAGGATTTTTTTAATATGTTTTTTCAAACTGAAACCTGGCCTTTCTGTTTCTGATCCCTTCTCTTGATTGATTTGCCTAGATCCTATTTTTTATTTTCTCTTTAGTATTAAAGGTTTTTTTTTCCCTACACTATCCATATGTATTTCCAGTTGTCCAAAAGTTTGTGCTCCATGATGGTTTTTTTTTTTTTTTTTAATAAAAATTTCAA
>VUQS01001455.1:0-14361 GCA_015108495.1 Heterochromis multidens | reverse complement strand
ATAAAAACTTACCTGGTTTACCTTTAACACTGCAAAACAGATTAAGAACAGCAAACATATAAGTGATTAAAAAAAAAAAAAAGACCAAGTAAAATTGGACTGATTAATAAAAAAGGCTAATTTATGGTTGGTGCTCTATTGCATGATCAAGACAAATTTAAGTAGAAAACCAGTAAGATGTTGTTTTCCAGTGACAGCAATAGTTAAAAAAATGATAGTTGCAAATGATTGCTACAAAATATGAAACAACAAAACTGTCATTTTAGTTCAGTGTTATAAAAAACACTGAAGCAAGACAATTTCATCTGATCAATACTATAAACAGGATAAGGTAGAAAACTGCATGCTGCAGGTTGACTGCAGTGCAATTTACCATATATTATGACAATGCTCTAACAGCAACTATTATTTCTATTAAGATAGTAAGACAGTGTCTTTTGTGTATTTTTCTGTCTGTTTTAGAAACAAAGCAAGCCATATATATCTGTGTTGTATGTCTGTCAAACACACTATGTGAGACTTGATGGCAGAAGCATTGCTCTTAGTTCTGTGTAGTTGTGTGACACAGCAGATTCGTCATCTGACCTCTCAGCTCGAGCTCTGTCAGCAGCCTGTACAGTGGAGCTGTCAGCTATGCCCGCCTTTTAGCCTGAGTGCTCCCAACACTAACAGCATCTGTCCTGAAAAGTTATGCATTACACTGCTGGGAGAGTGAGGGAGGGGAGGGAAGAAAGGGAGGGGATGCTTATGGGTGGGGAAGTGTAAATTAATCACCAACAAGTTAAGATGTATTTAACCCAACATTACCATAACTAATGGACTACAAAGAAGGATAGAAAAGGAGGAAGGGATAGAGAAATGCAAGTAATCAATCAAAGCCAATTTTTATGAAAGCTTAACGGTGCTGGAACACAGACAAGAGCAGCAACTTTCCCATGTATCAAATATAATTCACTAGTGTGAGGTATGAGGGAGATAAATAGGAAGAGAGAAACAGAAGGAAGATATGGTAAATGGAGAAGTTGAAGATAAAGATGTAGTAGATAGAATACATGTGCTTTTCTGTATTTATGTGGGGCTTTCAGTATTTCCCCAAATTATGTATAAAAACCATTATGGGATTTTCAGGTTTTTTTTTTCCATAAATATAATTTAGACACAGAGCAAAGCCTACCCCAAAAAAACAAAACTATCATTTTAGTTTAGTGTTATAAACTCTCACTTGCAGATCAAGAGACTCATGAAATGATTAATCCCCTCAAATTCCTTCAAGTAATACTGAAAAAATTGTGCTGCCTCACTATGGAGGAACATTTTCACTTTCACAGCAATAAAACCACCTGCCTACTAGGACTGCACAATTAATCGAATTTTAATCTTGATCATAATTTTGGCTTCCCTACAATTAAATGAACATGATCGAGCAATATTTAAAAAATGCATGCTGTGCGAATTAAAATGCAAAGCAAAAGCAAATCTGCACCCTCCCTAAATCTGCACCCTATAACATGCCGGCATGTGCCAATCACAGCTGTTCCCTGCACCCATGGTGCTTGATGTTTCGTGGACTAGTCTGGACGAGTAACACTACGTTAAAAGACAGACGTATAACAAAAATCAAGGCACAGCAGAAGGTGAGAGCTTCTTTCTCGAAGCGAATACTTTAGATTTAGCGCAGGTGATGGTATTAACCAAGAAATCGTATGCAAAGATTGCTGCAGACTTGTGTCTGCACCGCAAAGCAACATGACTAACTTATGCAACTGCCTGAAAACACACCACAGACTGCATTATTTCTTTGAAGGTAAAGAAAAACAGTGCGATGGTTGTTAACAGGACTTGTCCAACATCAACTCAGAAGTCCATAAAAACGAGCCTGCATAGCATGTCAGTGTATCCATCCAGCATACAAAGACGCAATGAAATCATCAACGTAATCATATTCTGTTTGGTCATAAGTTTCCAATAAACACAGTGAATAACAGAGGCTTCAGGAAAATGGTCAATTTACTGGACAAAAGATATGACATCCCATCATGTGATTATTTTTCCAAAGTGGTAATACCTGTGCTGTATGCAAAACATCACAGGGGAAAGAGAGAGGGATCTCACAGCTGTTGAGTACTTTGCAATGAGTTTTATTCACATCCATCATGGAGGCACAATGAATGAAATGAAAGACTTTATATTTTGCTTCTAGGAGATGGACTTAGGCCAGGTTAATAAACACCTTATTTGTCCACAAAGATTAATTTGACAGGAATGTTGCACAAGGTCAATGAGAAAGCAGTGCAGTTTTTAAATTTATATTTTTATTTTTCTACTAGGAGATGCATTGAATTTAGGTGAATTTCGAGGACCAATTTTATTTTGCTGCAAAGATTTGTACAGGATTTGTAGCAGGGATGTTACACAACATGGATGTGAAAGCAGTGTTTACATGAAAGTGCAGTAAAACATTTTTGTCACTAAAATCAATAAATAATTGTGAAAAATAATAGTGATCTCAATATTGATGAAAATAATTGTAATTATCATTTTGGCCATAATCATGCAGCCCTACTTCCTACTACTGTGTAGGTCTTCCTTGTGCTGTTAAAACAGCTGAAATGTTTGGCATGGACTCAGGACCTCGGGACCTTTGCTGTCTGGTGCTGGGATGTTGGCAGTAGGTCTTTTGGTGCCTGTGGGTTGCAGGATGGGGCCTTTGTGCATGTTCCTGTCCTTCAGTTTGACCATATTTTCATCAAGAATATTGAGAATAATGTTTCTGGTCAACCTTCACAGTTTCCTGTTCTGCCACAAGAGCAGAGTGGGTGGACGGCCTCCTACAGTTAAAAGAAAGGCGCCACGTAATCTTCTGTCAAAACAGCCTTAATGGTAGACATTAGGGATGTAGAGAGGAGGGGGTGCTTCAGGCTAAGGCTTTCTGCCTCTCATGATGAGTCAAACGACAATGATTCCACTCGGTGAAAGAAGGCAAATGGTACATATTTTTGATTTCTCTATGAAGCTCACATCCATATATATATTTTTCCCCTCTTGTTTTAAAGTGTTCTCTCTGAGCTTATGTAAGATGTAGAAATATCCTGACATCATGCATTATTGATTTTCTATTAGCCATTTTCCTGTTGATGTTTATATATTTCTCTATCTTCACTGTTTTTAAACCTAAATACATTTCTTTCTGACGTGCATGCTCTGAATCATACTATTCAACCAGTTGCTAATTTCTCAGAAATTTGGGTCATCTATTGGTTTTTTTCTTGGTATTGCATCTCCAATTCTCCTTTTACATATTTAAATGAAGCATGCTTAAGTCCTCTAAATATTCCTGACAGTGTTGCTCATGCTTACATGCTTTTTACTCTGTCCATGTTACATGTTTACATCCTCTGTCTTGCTCCACATTAGGCCAGGATTATACTTTCCACGTCTGTAACTCTGTTAGGTTCCGCTCGGATCCGAGTGACATAAATTTTGTCATCAGGCAGTGAGTGCGAGGGTCCATGTAGATGTCTGCGCGCCTGCCTGTTTTTTGTGATCGTGCAGACTCGTCTGTGGAGAATTTACATTACAATGCACCAACTAAGCATGCGCCCCGGGTGGCAGACTTCAAAGAACTATAACAGGAATGAATACTTGGCCGTCAGGTCTCTAGCCATCCGTCTCTGTGTCCACAACGGAGTATAATCAAGGCCTTACTCTGTCTGCTACTTACTGTGTTGGTAACTGGCAAGTAAAGCCCTGCCAATGTAGGATTTTTAAGAGTGATAGTAATGCCGATATTTGTTGGTTTAAAAATCTGATATATCGGCCAAAATATTTTTTCTTTCACACACACGAAACATAAACAGATTTCCCTGACATGTGTTATGTGTAGTTATTTATGAGTCCTTACTAAGATAATATGACAATGTGGTTTTAAAAAAAAATCTTGTTTTATTGTCACAACAAGTTGTGGATTCCTCGTTTACGCTCTGCCCAACTCTGCTTGGAACGGGTTGTTGTTGTGTTTGTGATGTTCAAAACATGTGTTGTTACCAGAAAACCTGCAGACTGCCCTCTGGTAGACAAACTATGCAACTTCAATACTCATGACATGGTTGAAGGGTGTTTCACCCATTTCTTTATTTTTTTAAATTTTCATTTATTGGTCGTTATAAATACTAATATTGCCTCTACTGGCAAGAAACAGTATTTTCCTTTATGTTCATTCATATATAATGAAACACTGCACATTTAATCATGGTCAAATAGCAAGTATAAATTTACTATTTTATTTATTCTTTATCCTTTTGTAAATAGTGCATATAAGTTAACACATTCTTGTATTTATAAGGCAGTGCTGTCTACAAGACTGTAATGAGTTACATCCCCAATTCCAAGAAAAGCTGGGATGCTGTGTATAATGTGAATAAAAACAGAATGCAATGATTTGCAAATCTCGTAATCCCATATTTATTCACAATACAACAGAGAAAACATATCAAATGTTTAAACTGAGAAAGCTTACCTTTTTGAATTTGATGGCAGCAACATGTCTCATAAAAGTTGGGACAGGGCCATGTTTATCACTGTGTACCATCCCCTCTTCTGTTAACAACAGTATAAACATTTAGGAACTGGTTAGACCAGTTGCTGGACTTTTGGGAGAGGAATGTTGTCCCGTTCTTGTCTGATATAGGATTCTACCTGCTCAACAACCCCAGGTCGTCTTTGCTGTATTTTTTGTTTCATGATGCCACAAATGTTTTCAATTGGTCAAAGGTCAGGACTGCTTTCAGGCCAGTTCAGCACCTGGACTCTTCTACTATGAAGCCCTGTTATTGTAATAGATGCAGTATGCGGTTTAACATTATCTTGCTGAAATTTTTGTTAGGCAAGAACTTGCGTGAAAAACACATTGTCTGTACGGGAGTATACATTGCTCTAAAACCTATGTACTTTTCAGCACTGATGGTGCCAATTCCATAGGCACTAATGTACCCCCATACCAGCAGACATGCAGGCTTTTGAACTGGACGCAGCATCCATGTTTTCCAAAAATGTTCACATATGTTTTCTTCTTTGAATGATAGAGCTTTAACCTGTATATGTGGATTGCACGGTGAACTGTGTTCACAAGCAATGACTTTTGGAAGTGTTCCTGACCCATGCAGTGACAGAATCGTCCCTGTTTTTAATGCAGTGCTGCCTGAGGGACCGAAGATCATGGGCATCAAATATTGATTTTCAGCCTTGTTCCTTGCGCACAGAGATTTCTCCACACTCTGACTCTTTTAATGATATTATGTACTCTAGATGATAAGATATTCAAGGTCTTCACAATTTTACAGTGATTGACAATTTGTAGATGTTTTTGCAGACTGAACCTTTGCTCGTCTTTACTTCTGAGGAACTCTGCCACTCTAAGATGTTCTTTTTATATCTAATCATGTTGCTCACCTGTTGCCAGTTAACTTAATTAGATGCAAAATGTTCAGAATGCTCCTCCAGCTTTTTCCTTTTAGGACCACTTATTTCTCTAGCTTTTTGTTGCCCCTGTCCCAACTTTTTTGAGATGTGTTGCAGCCATCAAATTCAAAATGAGCTAATATTTTTCATGAAATAGTCAAATGTCTCAGTTCAAACATTTGATATGCTTTCTATGTTCTATTGTGAATAAAATATGGGTTTGTGAAATTTGCAAATCACTACGTTCTGTTGTTACATTTTACACAGCATCCCAACTTTTTGGAATTGGGATTGTACAATCAAAACAATGATCACAATAACTGTAAAATTTGTAGCCTTAAATGCATTACTATGATATTGTAATTATCTTAACGGTTTAGACATTAACAATCACTAATATAATGCATTTCAGCTCATAACAAACTTTCATTGGGGTCTTGATATGACACTTCCTTGTTTTCTTGTAAATTTAACCCAGTATCTTGCCTCTTTCAAATTAAACTTGCATTGTTTATAATTTCTGCATCAAATCTTAACACTGTTAGACAAAACGATGTCAATAGATCGATGAACATGGAGGGGAGCATGTCTAAGTGTGGATGGAGATAAGTGAACACAAGCAGTTTATAATGTTTGCAGCTATTGGTGTATGTGGTGTTCAAGAAATATGAGGGCATATGCTTGTATTCTTGTGTCTGTGTTTGACTAGCCTATATTTATATCAGCATATCAAGGTGTATTCATTTTGGTTTGTTGAAGATAATGCTGTCCGCCTCAGCAAATGAAGTTGTCAAAAGCAGAAGTACTTGTTTTATAAGCCTGACTGGTGGATAGATATCTCTGACAGCCTCTCTTTTTATTTCTCTCATTTCCATATATTCTACATTCCACTGATGTCTGACACTTTTTATTCTTTGTGTGTACCTGACAGGAAAGCACCTGCATGTGTGATGTAGACAGAACCCCGTGTTGGTTGAATTCTTATACAGATGTGATCAGAAAGGATTTAAAAGACAAATATGTTGATATTATATATTATCTTTAGCGTTCTGTTCATATAGGTAGTAGTCACACATTTGGAAACTTTTTAATTGCTGAGTTTCAAGTATTCTGTGACTAAATCGGGGTCAAATGCCAGCAATTTCATCAGCATGACTATGTATAACTCTCAAAGCCAAACTGGTTTTCTTCTGTTTTTCTTTAGTCTCTCTCTTCACCTGCGATTCTGCTATAGTCCTGATGGAGTTTGTCTATTACAGACTGATTGGAACCCCCCCCCCGTCTTTATTGCTCTATGTTGGAAATTGACATGCTGAGTCGAGTTGATGAGCACAGGGAACTGGGCCTTGCCTTTTAATATGAGGGTTTTGCACTTCGGTTTCTACATAATGTGGTGTGCTACTTTTTGTTAAGTTTATTGTATTAGAATTGTAGCAATTAAGGATAATTAAAATTACAACTATCTTTCTTTTATAGTACAGCTAGTAGCCCTAAGAGTAATACAGAGAGTTAATAAACCTAGTATATGTGGTTTGGGTGTGAGAGGTGTGTGGTTATTAGAAGACTGCAGGCATTTAACTAATTGACTTTGGGATAAGACATAGTTGAATCATACTGATTCAACTAGAAATCTGATTATATAGATGTACACACATATGCTTTCATCATCATACCATATGCAGACAGGAGGTTTTGTTTGTTGTTTCAGTATGGATGGGCACAGACGTGTTAGACTCACATGTACACCAACATGCGAGTAAGATCACACTCATGTGCTTTGAGGTTTTGATAATTAGAGTCTTTGTTGCAGTGGGATAGTAAGAACTCTATTAACACTGATTGATTTTTTTAAGACCTGTGCTTGCATAACTTCCTCATTATGAAGCCAGATAGTTATAAACCACACAAAGATGAGTTATACAACTGATCTTTACAGACTAATAACTTATATCTACAAATTAACCCATCTTTGTATATGCACTTACATATATACAAAAGAACCCTGTTTGAGATGATTTGAGCTTCGTGACATGGTGCATTATCCTGCTGAAAGCAGATGGGTACACTGTGGTCATAAAGGGATGGACATGGTCAGCAACAGTACTATTGTAGGTAGTATAGCATATTTATAGGTAGGTTGGGGTGTTTAAAAGATGCTCACAAATTCTGATCCTGCCATCCGATTGTTGCAGATGGCAACATTCGAATGACAAACTGCAAACTGTAGGGTGCCACTCCTGCCAGTTCTTAGCTGAAAAAAGTGGCACCTGATGTGGCTTTTTGCTGCTGAAGCCCATCTGCTTTAAGGTTAGACGTGTTGAGCGTTCAGAGATGTTGTTCTTCATACCGTGGTTGTAACAAGTGATTATTTGAGTTGTTGTGGCCTTCCTATCACCTCAAAGCAGTATATCCTAACAATTATTATGGGACATTATATCATAGTAAAAATAGCCATTTACCAGTCTGGTTAAGGTAATTAAAATAATTTGGTTAGATTCAGAAAACACTGTTGTCATGTTTAAAAGCAGCAATGTCAATTAGGATCCACCGTCCATCCTACTGATCTTCCCTAAGAGGCCTCTTGCTCTTTGCTTCTGAGTAAGGACAGTCATTTTTGTATGATTACCAGAGGTTGCATTTAAACAACTGACCAAAAATGTCATGTGATCATTTTTTGTCATGTATTCAAATTTGTTTTTGTGCGCACGTGCGTGTGTGTGTGTGTGTGTGTGTGCGCTGTTCTTGCAGCTCTTGTGTGAGACAGTGCTATGCATGTCAGCGTGCTTTGCTTTGGGTTGTTTATGTATATGGCATGTAATGATGTCATCCAAAGCAATTCCTCCACCTCCTCATCACCTCTTCTTCTCTGATTGGGAGATGCGATGGATGAGAGGAGTAATCAGAGCCACATCTTCTCAAGTGATGAAAAGGACTTGAAAAAGGGAGAAGTGTGTTTGTCATGTTGTGATTCAGGAGAGGGTGAAAGCTACAAGAAAATAAAAGAACATATACAACATTTGGTTGTAATTAAGTGGTCATATGGAAGCAGTGAGCCTCAGTTTGAAGAAAACAAAGACAGAAACTGAAAGGCAGAAAATATAAGGCGCTATCCAGAAAGAAACTGTTTCTTCTGTCCTATTGAAGTGCTTAGATGGAAGAGAGTTGCTTTAATTATGTGGAAAAGTTAGTACTGCGGTGCAGAAATGTTAGAAGACTTGAAGAGAGCATGAAAAAGAAGAGCATTATGTGAGAACATGTTGATGGAAAAAACGCAGGCAGACAAGATGCAGAGAGAGGGGCGCACAGGCTGCCAGACAGACAAAGAGATACACAGATACATACACACACACACAAATACAAGCAAAGGTCACACAGCCATTCCTGCCACTCGGTGCTCAGACAAACTGGTGGTAAAATGCTCTATTTCCCATCCAAATTAAAGTGTCAGTTAATATTAATGTGAAAGTGAAGACTGTCAGGAACACAACATGCAGACACGCAAACAGCATTTACCCTCATGCACACAGACACAAATACAGAATTTAGAATCTCGCCTGGTCAATTACTCTCCGCCGATGGTGTCATGCACACAGGTCACAAAGGGATGTGTGTGCGCATGTGTTTGTGTGCGTGTTAAGCTCTGATCAGACCCAGTGTCACAGCTCATCCAATCTGTCACATGAAGGTTACTTCTGAATGAAGATGCAATTGTGGTGTTCTGTATCATAAGAAGGAGGCGAAATAGCCAATGGTTGTGTGTACCAGCATATTTGCTGCTATTTATGCATATTTTGTGTGTGTGTATGTATGAAGAAGGAAAATTTGTATCTTGATCATATTTTTTGTCCAGCTCAGTTGGAATTGTGCATGTTTGTCTTTAAGCCTGTGTGTGTTTGTGTGCGCACATGTATGTGGCAGCAGATTGCATACATTTCCCGTATTTGTCTTCCTGTATGTAGTTGGTGTAAATGGGAATGCTGAGGAGGGAGGGAATAATCCTTATGTATCTCTTTCTTCAACCAACTGGAACATTGCTCTCGCCTCTTGCTACGGAAGCGCACACAAACAAACGCACACAAACACACTACCCAACCAACCATGAAATCGTAATGTCAGACCTGTTAATGCCTCTAGATAGCAGCCACTGCATCCCTGCGTGGTTTTGCCCGGTACACATAAACACACATATACACACAAATGAATAAACAGAGAGCTATCTGTTTCACTCCAACAGGAATGTTCTATTCAGTGGTGGCTGGTAGTTTTTGGTTGTTTTCACTGATATCCATAACAGAACTTGTTAATTCCTACACTCTGGGAATGTAGGTTGCCTCAGAAAACAGTTCAATTTGGATGAATGAAATACATAGAAAAGTCTATTTTGAGAATGCAAAGCCTCTGTGCTCATATTTCCCCAAAGCTCCTGACCAGTTTAATTTACACTTGTAATCATCTTAATTGCATGTATTAAACATGCTATTTCTGCACTACATGAGTTTGTGATTATTGTGCCTGTTTCCAAATTTATAAGCAGTTATACACATTCCAAAATGAAAGTATTCTTAATTAACCAAATCACAAACTTTCAAGCCTAAAATTGGCAAAAGTAGCACAGGTTTATTTTCATTCATTTTACATTTATTTCATGCATAATAAATGAAAAATAATAAGCTGTCAGTATGAATACAAGTTGTAAGTGGGGGTGATTATTCTTCAAGCTTAATTGAAAAAAAGGGATTTTTTTCTCTTTTAATCATTTAAATTGAAAGAAATTGAATTTTAAAAAAAAGTTTTAACTTGTTCTAATTGGAATTCAGGGATTTCTTCTAATTTCCACATACTTTCTTTTTTACAAAAGCTGTCTGTGGTTCAAATTTGCAAACAGTATTTTTTTGTAGGAAAAAATAAATCAATTAATTACAAATACATTTGGATGTGTGCAACTGAAAAT
This sequence comes from Heterochromis multidens, assembly GCA_015108495.1. Lineage (NCBI taxonomy): Eukaryota > Metazoa > Chordata > Actinopteri > Cichliformes > Cichlidae > Heterochromis > Heterochromis multidens. The sequence goes on along the minus strand of VUQS01001455.1, from coordinate 3,953 downwards.
GTATGGGGGAAATCCAATTGAATAATTTTTTTCATTGACAGTTTACTTTAAAGCTGGAAACTCAACTAGTCTTAGATGATTTGTGAGTGAAGTTTGGTTGAAAGCAACTGTCATGCAAATTATTTGTGTACTGTGTCAGATCCCTATCATTAGTCCACATATATTTCTAAAATATAATTGATGCCACTTTAGATCAACTTTTCTTCCTTGCAATTTAGTCTTTACTTGATTATATGCATCAAAACATCCAATCACACAGTGACCTGTAGTTATTAAAACTGATACACAGCTCTAATGGAGAATCTACTCGTTCCATGCACTGGAATATTTCAAGATCTGAACACCGTGTACATCATGCTCTGTTTGTTTGTGCGTGTGAGAGGGACAGCAACTCAGAGATCTATTTATTAGATGTGAGTAATGAGTAGTTTGCATCCAATCTGTTGTTGATGTTTTTGCATTTATGCACCTAACTATCAGAGTATAAACATGAACTTTTGCTTCTGTATTCTGCCACGTTTTTTTGTACGTTTCCATCAATCTATGTATATCTTCAGTCAGCCATGTGTGTGTGACAGGGCCAGGCTCAGTGCCACAGAGATTCACCCTGTCAGCTTCCGTGTCTCTTCGTCTTTCCCGGCGGCGTCACTCTTCTCCCTTGCTGCACAGATCAAAGAGCTGACACATGCCCCAATGTCCTTTCTCTTTTCCATCTCTAACTCTCACTTCTTGCCTCTCTCTCTTTCTTGCAATCTTAACCCTCTGTCTTTTTCACTCACCCCATCTTTCTGTCCTTATATCCAGCTTTCTCCCAGACTATATCAGTGGGGATTTTGATTCCATTATTGCCGAGGTCAAAGCTTTCTATGCAGACAAGGTAAGTGGAAAGAAACTTGCATACACTCTTATACCTACAGGTGTTCATACAGAAGCAATATGATTGTAGGCAGGCTCCCTAACACATGCTGTAGTATCTGGAGATGGATACAAAAAAACAGTGGTTGCTTAGAAATTAAAGTGAATTAGTCCAAGAAACAAAAGTTAGCATAGTTTAACATGTGGAACAGCTGGTGTGTGTAAAAAGTCTAGAGTAAGCTATTCTGTATATGGTAAATGTTAAATGGAATGGTATTTATAAAGGCACTTTCCTAATTACTGACCACTCAAATCGCTACACAACAAGCCACATCCAGCCATTCAACACTTTATTCTACGCATTTTGAGCACTTTATCTATCACACAAAATGCAATGATGCATTTGAGACAGTTTGGGGTTGAGCATTTTGCCCAAGAACACATTCAAACAGGAGTAGGTGGCAATTGAACCACTAACTTTCAGATTAGTTTGCAACCTGCTCTATATTCTGAGCTTAGTTGCAAAAATGGTACAAAATATGTGAGAAGTGTTGAAACTGAGGATAAAAAAAATATGTAATCATTTTGAGTTTCATGCTGGTAATATATTTTTAAAAAAAGGTTGCGACAGTAATGGCAATGTCATGAAATGCTCCATAATGCTAAAAGAAATAGAAAAACTTGGTGGAACATCTCCCAACAATTTAGATTAATTTGCAGGAGGTAAGTATCATAGCATAATTGTTGAATAAAAATATTCACAAAAGGCTTTCAGAAGTGAAGATGGAAAGAGGTTCACCACTCTGTGAAAAACTATGTGGCAAAGTAGTTCAACAATAAGATAAGAACATAAGGAACAAAAACATTATTCAAGAGTAATGTAAAATTACATAGATTGAGGCTCATCAGCTTCACATGCATGTAGTACATAGTACATAACATCGTTAACCGATTCAGAGAATCTTGAGATCTCTATATGCAAGAGACAAGGTCACTGAATGGCTGTGATTTTGGGCTTTTCAGCTGGCGTTAGACGTGACAGGCATGAACCGAATCACTGTTTCGGTTCAGGAACACTTTCAAAAACAGTTTTCACTGAACACAGTCCATGCCTCCATCAAATGGACTGAGGCGAAGTGGAAAACCATCCTGTCATCTGACAAGTCAAGATTTAGAATTCTGCTTGTGCCCTCTGGGCTAAAGAGAGGATCAACCTCCTGGCTTGTTACCAGTGCACAGGTAAAAAGCTAGCCTCTGTGATGGTATGGGTGACCTTTAATTGTAATTTTTTTTTGCTCTTGCACTCAGTTTTCCTTTCATTTTAAGAAAATTAAGACAATTTTGTCATTCCTATGGTCACTTGGCTTTTAGCATTTATAAATACAAATTTGCCATTGAGTTGAATCTTTCAGACTAGCATGTATTAAACATTTTGAGTCATACATCTCATCCCACATAAATGTTTTTAAAATTAAAAAGTATAGCATCCTGTGATAGACTGGTGACTTGACTAAGGTGTATCCAACCTCCTTCCCAGTGTCAGTATGGATAGGCTCCAGTCATGACCCAGAATTTGATAAGGCTTTGGTCACACAAGCTTAGAGACCGGTCAGCAAACTCCCAGCAATCTCCTGTTGCTAGGGAAAAATCTTTATTCCCTAAATGGGAATAAAGCACATTGCCATGGTCGGCCATTGTTTGCATGGAAGATGCTGACTTGTCTGCAAATACTTGCTAACTAACCACTGAGCAGTAGTAAAACTTGAAAAAGTGCAACACAAACTGGAAATGGAGGCCGTTTCCCTTCAAAGTAAAGGTTACACCTTTTGAAACATGTTGGTTTCAGTAGTAAGACACAACTTTTACTTTGAAGACGAATGGTCTCCATTTCCGGTTTGCACTCTTCACAGTTTCACAACCACTTAGTGAGTAGTTGGCATTTGCAGACACGTCGGCATCTTCTGTACAAACTACAGCAATCTCCTAGAGGCCAAAGCTATCACAAGGAGGTTTTCAGTGCCACACCGCATACTTCGCAACTAATTTCACCTAATAGCAAGCAACTTCTCGGAATTGCTCACCAGCCGGTCAAGGAATATACATTTTTATCTAGCAACTGGTGGTTACTGTGGAGTCACTGACCAGTCTTTAGGCCTGCATGAGTGGGGTTTAGCAATTTAGCAATTTCCCTGCAACTACCAGCAACCACTCGCAACCAGTCAGTGGAACACTCTTTATCAACCGGTGGTTGCCAGGCAGCCAACAGGTCCATAGGCCTGACTGAGGCCTTAACAGTTAAGAGGATGGATGAGTGGTTGGATGGACGAGCATCTTCACTTCACTTTTTCCTTTAACCATAGCTAAGTATTAACACTATATTTGGAAAGTGGACTTGATTAATCAGTGGTCATGAAAATAGCTATGTTATAATACTAATGATAAAAAAAGAAATGCAAAACTACTAGAAACTGAGGAATTACAAAATTGAAAAGGGTTAGCTACACATAATTACAAAGATTAAACATTACATGAGGATACTGGAGATAGAAGAAGCAATCTGCATTTTTGTAGGTGACAGAGTAAGTTTGCAGATTTAACGTAACACGGTCCAGGTACAAGAAAGCACTTCTCCAGAGTCCTTCTTTGACATTCTTCGTTGTAGCCTTTACTCCCTGTGTACCTCACTGTGCAAGAAATTTGTACATGTAGGCATATTTAGATTCAACTATTCAAGGTCATAAAAATAAAATGCAAATTATTTCATGAAGGGGACTTTCCATTGTTTATAGCAAGCAAAATGTCAACCCACAAGCGCTGTTCAATAAATAATTAATACAGGGCAAGTCAGACATGCATACACACACCCACACCTTAGAGAAAACAAAATACACTGCCTGTGCGATCTTTGTGCTGTGTCACTTTGATCAGATGCCACTGATGCACACTGTTTACAGTTTGAAATGCAGATTCAGTATCATCACACATACACACAACACACACATGATCAGGCACCCATCACAGATTATTTGATGTCTTCAGCTGTGTCACTCTCCTGTCTCCTTCCTCACGACCCCCCCCGTAGCTATCTGTAATATTAG
>VUQS01001452.1:48692-61923 GCA_015108495.1 Heterochromis multidens | reverse complement strand
CCGAAGTGGGGGGGGGGGGGGGGGGGAAATCATGCACTGACCACAAAGCACACTTCCAACTCTTGCAGTCTGACTTTCTAAAAAAGCTTTAAGCCATTTTTAGTAGGTCATTATCTGCAAACATCTTTTTACGGTGAACCATAAAAGCACCAGATAAAGTTCAACAAGACTGTCTTTTCTGGTTTTAGGCCAAAAAATAAAATGTGCTTTTATTAGTGAGGGAACAATGGAAGAATGCTTGACCTTTTTCCCCCGTATGAAAGTTGAGGAGACTGACAGAGTAGCCATTGTTCTTTGAAACGATACCTGTCATCAAATCCCTGAGAAACTGCTTAACTATACGCAATATTTTCCACACCATTTTTGTCCATATAAGTAAAACTTTCATTGTATGTCATTCAAGCAGTATTGTCTTTGGCTTTGTTGATTAAATAAGACATTTAAAGGATTTGTGTATGTGTGCAGGTGAGTCTTCTGCGTGGCCGTTCCTCATGTTGGCCGAGCAGGACACAGACAGAGAGGAGGCTAATGTGTTTGGTGTGTGTCCTGTCAGCGGGCCTGTTCGTAACTGTCATCGCAACGGGGGTTTTCTACAAACAGAGTGAGTTTAAAGTCTTATTTATACCTCAGTAACATAGAGCAAAAAGAACCAGCTGTGGTCTCTGTGAAATGGACTGCTTTAACAATAGAAAACACCACATCATACCTATGATGGTTCTTTTATCTATGGCGGATATTCTAAAATGTTCTAAAGACATTAATTGTGGTCTTTCAATCAGTGATTTTTGTGCACACTCTAATTGTACAAAAAATGACATTTAGAGAATCCTAGCCTGTCGATTCTTACAAAAGACATTTTGTGTGTTTCACTGATACTGGAAAAAGTAGATTTTAAAACGTAAGTGTGCAATATGTGTATTTATTTATTTTAATTTAAATATTTTCTGCAGAAGCTATCAAAATACTTGGATTACTGAAATTTTAACTGTCAAAATGAGTTTAATTGTAAAAAAATAATTGCCAATAACTTGCAAATTGCAATAAAACCAGAGCCTATACTGTAAAACATAAATGACCCCACACAATGGCCCCACAGGCCATGTCCTAAAAAAACTATAAAAGCTGGAGGTGAAGTAGATTAACAAATTCTTGCTAGGGAACATTTTTACGAGCTTAAAAAGGTCTCCAATCTATTGCAGGGCTAACACATAGACAACCGTTCATGCTCACATTTACACCTACAGCCAGTTTAGAATCACCTAACCCTTTGGACTGTGGGAGGAAGCTGGAGTACCTGGAGAACACCCATCCAGACACAGGGAGAACATGCAAACTCCACACAGGCCCCAGACTGGATTCAAACCCAGGACCTTCTTGCTTTGAGGTGACAGTGCTGACCACCGCATCACCATCCCCCCTCCCCCCTCCCCCCCTTCCCCCCTTCCCCCCATTAGCAAATGTGTTCTATAAACTCACTTCTACCAGAAGTGAAACAGAAGTGAAGCACAATAATGCTACACCCATTTTAATTACAGTAGTGCCACTTGGCCTCCTTATTGCATCGACATTAAGGAGACACGACAGCTTTCTAAAAATGTAGAAATTAGGAAGGGGGCAAATAGTTTTTCACACCACTGTGTATATGTGTGTGTATATATAGATATAGTGCTGATAAAGCTAGTGAACACCTAGCTAAGAACAGGTAGTAAATATGTCTGGTAAATATTTTTGAAAACAGTCCATAAATAGTTGTTTTTGTCTAGAGGCCATCATTATAGCTCTATGTGAGAGAAGTAATAAGCTTCTAAGTTAGAAAATAACTCCACATGTGTCTAAGTATTTACTGTATCCAAATTAAAGACATGATATGGAATTCATTTATCTTCGCTGCTCAAAAAGAACCCTAACTCTCTCCCTTGACCTTGTCCATTATGGAAAAAAAGGCTTGTGGAGATGCACTGACATCCTGGCGGCGTTTCATCAGTGGTAGCTTCCTTAAATTTACCATGGGAAACGTAATAACACTTCCTCCCATTCAGCACCACAAGTCAGATCACACTTTGAAATAATAAAAGGAACAAGGATGAAACCTCTTCGGGGTGCTAACCTCATCACTGCTCATAAATTTGTCAACCTGTGAAGTTCTTACAGGACGTTTTGTAGCAGAGGTGTTCCCTGAAATGACTATTGCTTACACTTCTATAAACACTGAAACTTTTCTAAAGCCATTTCTGTTCAATGGATTTAATGTTTAGAACATAGAATCTATAAGCAATAGGCAGTCTCTTTTATGACCAGTTAAAATGTATAAAAGCGATTCACCTCGACTTGATTCTTGAAACATTGGGTGAAGTCATCCTCAGTCTTCTGCCCTTTTCTGTTAATGTATTGTTTGTGTATTAAACAGACACTTTCATAAGCAATTGTTAATTGTTGACGCGCACCATCCTTCCTCCTTGGAAGAAAGAATTGCAACGGGTCACATTTTCAGCTTTATTTATAAAGAATTTTACAAGAAGAAGCATTCCCTCCAGGTTGTATATCTTGGCTCTCCTAAGATGATGGTTTCCAGATGGTCGGAAAACCCTGGTGCATATTTGTCCCACCATGAATTATTTCAGATTATCCACTGTGGTAGTGTTTCCCACTAGCTGATAATGCTGAAAGTGAATTATCCATCCATTTAAAATGCTTTAAAATTTTTTCTCCCCTATAACAGCTCACCCAGGCTTGTGCCTAACAGAGCCATGTATTACTGTGGCCAGTGCGGTTCTGGGAGCCCTGGACCGATCCATAGATCCCTGCCATGACTTCTATAACTTTGCTTGTGGGGGCTGGATAAAAAACAACCCCCTCCCTGAGGGCAAGTCCCGCTGGGGTTCTTTCAGCAACCTGTGGGAGCACAACATGCTCGTAATGAAGCAGTTATTAGGTAAAGATCCTTATTTGAAGTTCAGTGTTTTTTGGCTGCCTTTACCTCATTACCCAGCTTGTTTTTCATTGGTGTAATTTATCTTTGTATTTGGGCAGAAAACACAACAATGAAAGGTTTGAGTGAGGCTGAGGAAAAGGCCCAACAATACTATCAGGCCTGCATGAATGAGGCCAAGATTGAGGAATTAGGAGCTAAGCCACTGCAGCAACTAATCAGCCAGGTATGGTTATTTATCAAACATCAAAAGAAATAATTTCTGTCTCTTTTAATAAAAGAATTGGTTTCCTTGTCTCCATTGGTTTCTGAATGTCTGCTTAACTCCTGTCTGTTCCAGATCGGAGGATGGGGGCTGACTGAACCCTGGGACAAGGAAAACTTCCAAGAAGTTCTGCGAACAGTGTCTGCCAGCTTACGCACCTCTCCTTTTTTTACTGTGTTTGTCAGCACAGACTCCAAAAACTCCAGTGCTAACATCATCCAGGTGAGAGAAACAGAAGTAAAATGTTTTTTATTGGATTCATCTGTCCAAATTCTACTCATTTATCTAAAATCATTATCTCCAAAATCCCTTTTTCAGTGAGACCCTGCAGATTTATATGTAATGTCACCCAACAGAAGCAATTTTTACAGCTTCCCTGAAGACAGATTTTATCTGTTATTCTTGGACTAATCCCTTTGTTATTACAGCGATGTTAGATTCAGTCTGCTTTCAGAGGAATTCATTCCTTTTGTAGGGTGTCACAAGACTATGACAAATAGAAAAGGTAGGATCTTTGGCAAGTTTCTGCATTTAGCCTGCATTCTGGAGCATGCAGGCTAAATGCAGAAACTTGCCAAAAAAAACACACAAGGGTGTTTGTGAGTCAAAACCGAGGGTGAACAGAGTCATAGGATGTTTCTCTTGACTCTAGGTGGATCAGACCAGCCTGGGACTACCTTCACGCGATTACTACCTCAACAAAACAGCAAATGAAAAGGTATTGTTTGCAGCATTAGACTTGTTTTACAGTTATGAAAGTGTGCATGCAAGGTTGCACAGTAATGTAAACACACCCAACAGCTCATTGCCTGTTACAAAAAGAAGTAAAATATGTAGTATGTTCCTATTTCAGCCTAAGGGGATAAACCTTGCATAGTAGCATGTGGTTGCATAGTTTAGGATTAGTTTCCTAATTTAATTTTGTAACCCATTCAGACACTTTCTCCATAACCAACCCTGCTTCACTGTGCTGCCTTTCTTTATAGTATCTGACAGCATACCTCAACTTCCTAGTGGAGTTGGGGGTTCTTCTGGGTGGCTCACAGGAGAGTTCTCTGACCATGATGGAAGAAATTGTGGACTTTGAAACCACCCTGGCCAACATCACGGTTCCTCAGGAGGAGAGAAGAGATGAGGAGCTCATTTACCATAAGATGGAGGCCAAGGACCTGGCAGTGAGTGTCTCCACAGACCTGCTCTTCTAACTTGAGGTTTAATCTCATGTTTCTGGGGTCCCGAAGCTGTCTCAGTTCTTACTGCAGACCTAACCTGCTCCAGAGCAGGATATGTTTGAGATAAGCAATCAGTACTCTTAAACACTGCCTGCTGACCAATCTTTTCCCTTGGGGAAATGGCATTACATCCTTTTTAAAAGATCCTGTGTACCTCAGTGTGCAGATACCAAGACGATGTCTTTGTTAGAGACTGTTAAAGTCTCTTTCCCTAACGAGTATAATTTTGAGATCCACTTTTCTATATTGCTGTGCACAAGTAATTATACAGACATTTTCTTCTTTGTTCTATAAGCCTTTATATTGGGACATCTATAACAGGACACTAAAACATTGTACTGTTTGACCTCCTATGAAATTTTGAAAACTTCAAGTCTTGCTGACCACTCAAACCACTTTACACTACAAGACACATTTACACAGCACTTTTGTCATTGTGTAATAACAGTACTGCTTAGTGTGGATCAGTTCTGTTGCTTTTAGCCTGGATTAACTGCTTCATATTTTTCTAATATCATAGTTTTCTCTTATTTGTAAGTTATGTCTCTGATCTGTTTGTGATTGGCCTTATCCTGCACACTGCACCTTTGTTATGTGAACACTCTCATAACTAGATGAGGAGATGCTGGGTTGATTTACTGAGATAACACCTTTGTGTGGCTGCTGATTGCACATTTTGGGGTAAGTGAAGGCAGATAAAACATAGCCAGGGTATGTTGAACTTGCTTTGCAGTGCAGGGCTCAGTTTTGATGGTATCAGCTAAGGGAAGAACAAATGTATGCAGTTCTTAAACTAGTTCCTTCAAATCATGTCAGTTGCACTGTGATGAAAGTGTGAACATAAATTTAAATGTTTAGGATAGAGTACTATAAAGAGGCTCAGACTTTTCTCATTATGTCTCAACTGCTTGTTTTGTGTGTTTTGCAGACTCTGGCTCCATCAGTGGACTGGATGCCATACCTCAGAGAAGTGTTTGCTCCTGTGTCACTTAAGGAGTCGGAGCCAGTGGTGGTTTATGCCAAAGAATACCTCCAGAAAGTTTCTGATCTCATAACTAAAACAAATAAAAGGTGAGGTGCAAAGAAACTCTTTATCATTTTTCCTTTAATGTGCCAAAGACAGGTTGCATAACGGTGTGTAAGCACAACTATGTAAATATCTGTTAGCTTAGATTTATAATTATGCAGTAAAATAAATAAAATGGAGCAGAGGAGATCAGCTGGCTAGGATAAATCTTGCACATATACATGATAGACCCAAACACTTGGGTTTATTAATGTGAATCGCTCCTTCTTAAATTAAACAGACATTTTATATGTATATACACTGTTTACATCTTATGAGGGTACAAATCCTCCTAGTGAAAGCTACAGATATGCACTCGGCCTATAATTTTTATTTATTTGTATTATTATTATTATTATTATTATCATCAATTTTTTGCAGCCTTCTCAATAACTACATGATGATGAAAGTGGTGAGAAAAATGGCTTCCATTTTGGACCAAAAGTTCCAGGATGCCGAGCAGCGTTTCCTCGAGGTCATGTATGGAACCAAGAAGGTAAGGGTTGAAGCTCCAGGCCTGTCAGAGTCACTACAATGTCCTTCTAGTCTTCTCGCTACTTGATGGCCATCTGGAAGCACAAAACAAGTCAAAATAAGTACCCAAATAATCTAATAATCTGGGACATAAAACTGCTGCTATCTTTACTGATAAAAAATTCAACCACAGATTTCGCTTCAGGATTGTTTGCCTGCCTCTTTCAGTGTCTTAGCTGTAACCCAGCATGACACAGAAGTCAGATTAAGGAGATAAAGTTGGGAAAACTGCTTCATACTGTATATGTTTGACCTGCTGTCAGATTCACATCCAAAAAAAATCTATCATGTTTGAAATGTTTACAAATGTCTAAGTCTGTATCGTCATCGCCTTACTGCTTCAACAAATGTTTATTTGATACCAGTACACAAGAAATCAGAAGAGTCACTGGGAAATTTATAAAAGCACACATTTTTAGAAGCTGTGCTGGCAGAGGATGTGGCCCGAAGCCAAACAGATGGCATTCTAGAGCTTTTCACTTGACCCCTTGTTTTTGTGTGTGACAAAGAGGGTGTCTTGTATTTTACTGAACATAGATAAATGGAAGGCACCAGCAGAGGAGCAGAATTTTCCCTACAGTAATTTTGTCACTGTTTTTTAATAACAACCCAATTTCTTCAGCTTCACTGGGGGTAACATTGAAAAAATCGACTCTTTAAATCTCAGCCAGATGTTTGTTTTCAGTTTCACTTTTTATTTATATAGTGCCACTTCAGCAGGGATAGGTTCCATCTTTTTGTGATCCCAAGTAGGATTGGTTAAAAATGGATGGATAACTGGAAGTTCACAGCAGTGATCAGAAAGCATTTTATATTGTAAGGTAGAGACCCTATAACAAACTCCAGCTATCACAGTTCCCTATGTGCAGCAGTGGGAAGGAAGAACTTAACAGGAGGAGACATCCACCAAACTACAGGAGAGAGAAGACAAAAGTTAAAGGCATAGGGAGTGCAAAGAAAGGGATGAATAAGTGCTTGGTGCATAATGGGGACATCTCCCAGCAGTGTGAGCCTATAGCAGAATAACTAAGGGGTGGTTCAGGGTCACCTGATCCAGCCCTAACTATAAGCTTTATCAAAAAGGAAAGTCTTAAGTCTAATCTTAAAGTAGAGATGGTGTCTGTCTCTAGAACCCAAACTGGGAGCTGGTTCCACAGGAGAGGAGCCTGAAAGCTGAAGGCTCAAAGTTGCATTTTAAATGGCCTAAATGTGCACTTGTTTTTCTGAGAAGGTGCTTGTGTTGCTACAAGTGGCAGTGTCAACTGGGGCAGCAGTATGCTGTATGCTGCTGCTGTGTCTGGAAAGAAAAAAAATCCTAACAAACTGATGTGAATATGTATAAAGTTTTCATTTCCTAAAATGTATAGACAGTAATAGAAATCTGCAGTTTCCTCTTGTGACAAAAACACTCCTGAAGTCTAAACTGCACCCTTTTTATGTATTACTTGCATTTGAAAAGATGTCTGGGTTGATTCAGAAATGACAGCTTGTTGAGTAATTCCTGCTTTGAGGGTTTGGTCAGTGACTTCATGTAAGCACACATACGTAGTCATGTGACAGATCAAAGAGTGCATTCACCAAAATGACAGCAAGTTTTCTCACCTCACTCTTTATGTGGAGCTCTGTGGAGCGCTTTGATTTTAAACTGTCCAGGTTTTGAGTTTGGCTGCTACCTAAATACAGTGGCAGTGAATGACATCACACCTCCCCAGAAAAAGACTACAGATAATCTGCAGACTCCTGTAAAAAGTTTGTATTCACACCATTTGCCTACAGTATATTTAGTACATAAAACCAAAACAATCTGCTCTACTAGACACAACTACACTGCAGAATAATTTTATTTTTTCAAGGAAAAAGAAAACTTTAGACATACAGATGAGGACATTAACAGGAATGTATGTGTGGATTGAGCTGACCCTTTAGAAACTTGTGCTTCCTCCCTATTTGACTGTGAAGGCTCCAGTCATTTCATCCCTTATCTGAGGAAGATCCTGTTCCCTCTGCCTCATTTTCCACTGGGGTCAAGCTAGAATAACAAAACAACACTTTCTGTGCGCGTCTTTGTGTTTCTGTTCCATGTCTCTCTTTCCGTCTGCGTGCCCAAGTAGATTTCAAAGCTTTTCTTGCCCTGAACACTCCTTTCCTTTTTGTCTACAGCTCTTTGTCCTTTTCACCTGATGGTAAACTTAGCAGATACTAGTTTACAGGTAGCAAAATTGTTAAGTAGTTTTGTTTTTGTGAATATAAGAAAAGGTTTAAAAACAGTTAAAAAACAAAAATAAATAACAAAAGATGAATTTTATAAATGAGTTTTAAAATGTATTTTCAGAGTTAGGAAAAATAGTAAAACATAACCACTTAACAAATTAAAGGACTTTCTAGTGTCTGTGTTTTAATATGACTCAGGGCAGCATCAAAAATTGGTGGTGGCATGTGGAGTGTCATAAGGCAGCACACTATCACTGAGTCTGGAGAGGTAGCATTTGAAATTTGCTTAAAATAACCTAGCACAGAGGGTGCAAAGGTCAAAGATACAGTTTATCAAGTATTTGAGTTCACCTTCTATCCTAGATGAGGTCTCGGCATCTATTTAAAAAAAAAAAAAAAAAAAAATTTGAGTAGTGTTATGTCTTAAAACTGTATTTCATAACAACAAATATAAAAATACTCCTGGGAGGCAGGAGTACAATGAATAGGGTGTAGACCTCCACTTCACAATTGGTGAATAATTTATTTCTAACAGTTTGCATTTGTTTATCCTGTTCAGAGTCCTGGTGAATTTGAATGCAGGAAGTTACTACTTATGAGGATTAGTCATGCTCAATCTGAGAAATCTAGGAGGTGACTAATTTGAAGCAGACAAAATATGGCACCCTAAGAGGGAAAACCCACAAGGCAAATAACACCTAACAGAATGTGAGAATGCATCGTTTTCTTTAACATGTCTTGGGTGGTTTTTTTTTGTTTGTTTGTTTTGCAGAGTTGCACCCCACGCTGGAAGCTGTGTGTCAGCGACACAGACAGTGCCTTGGGTTTTGCTCTTGGAGCTATGTTTGTCAAAGCCACCTTTGCTGAGGACAGCAAAGCCATTGTAAGTGTTTCAAAGTTCTTCCTTCAAAATAGCTGCTGTGAGAGATGATGCCATTTTGACTTATCTTTGTCTTCCTGTGCTCCAGGCTGAGGATATGGTTACAGAAATTAAGGAGGCATTTGAGGATGGACTGAAGTATGTGAGGTGGATGGACATGGAAACAAAAAAGGCAGCAAAAGAAAAGGTGGGATTTTATTTTCACAGATCCCACCGATGCTTTATGGTGACATCTGTGAATAAACTGTTTCCTGTGCAGAAGTGGCTGAGAAATGCAGCACTGCCATCTGCTGTGAGAATGTGTCTCTTACAAAATGTCATCTTTCACAGGCAGATGCAATATACAACATGGTCGGGTATCCTGAATTTATCATGAACACCACACAGCTGGACAAAGTGTTCAATGATGTAGGTAAATGCAAAAGTGGATTACCTTTCCTAACTTGTCGCTCTTATTTGCCATGGTCTCTTTTGCCTCCTTAAAATGCTGAACTTTATTTTGTATTACTTTTGATTCCTCTTTTAGTTTGCTGTGGTGTCAGGCCTTTACTTCCAGAATGTCATGCAGTACTACAACTTCTCAGCCAGAGTGACTGCAGACCAGCTGAGGAAACCTCCCAACCGAAACCAGTGAGTTCCTCAGTTTTGACCCTCTTCCCCACCACCCCTCTTGCCACAGAGGAGGTAGTACACTCCGATGGGAATGCGTTCCCATCGGAGTGTGTACTGACTCAGTGGAATACTGCTGCCATCCATGATTGTTCCCAAGCAACCACCTGAACCAATCCTCGTCTCTAATTAGGCTATGGAGGAGGGGTTAGATTAAGGTTCCCATCCCTGGCAAACTGTCAGTCAGTGTGGCACAGTGAACTTGATGTTGACTTCATGAGGTGGCTTCATGTGCCTTGTTTTGCAGGTGGAGCATGACCCCTCCGACAGTAAATGCCTATTACAACCCAACGAAAAATGAGATGGTTCTACCTGCAGGAATCCTTCAAGTTCCTTTCTACAGTCGCTTCTGGCCTAAGTATGTCCTCCATGTTGAATTCTTGAGTTTGCTAAATAAAGTAATTAAGACTAACTTTATTCTGCTGTGAAAGACATTTATATTTAACTGACATAAACATTCACTGGACTAGTCTTTATAGAGCACTTTTCTAGTCTTACTGACCACTCAAAAGCCCTTATACTGCAAGCCACATTTACCTAGGCATTCATGTAGTGCTTTATTCTACGCACTTTATCTACCTCATACCTACATCCCATCTAGAATCCCCAAATAACCTAACGTGTATGTCATTGGACTCTGGGAGGAAGCCAGGTTACCTGGTAATTCAGGAGTCAACCCCAGAACCATCTTGTTTTGAGGCAACAGTGCTAACCACTGTTCCACCCAAACAAAAGTGTAAAAGCAGCATAAAACACACCGTGTCCTAAATTCTTTCTTGATGTCGTACAGAGCTCTCAATTATGGTGGGATTGGAGTTGTCATGGGCCATGAACTGACTCATGCTTTTGATGACCAAGGTAAAAAAAAGTCTTAAACAATTCATATTTCACCGAGAAACCGACCTATTCTAAACTATTAAAGAGAAATTAAATAAGCACAATAATATTTGTATTCAAAGGGAGGGAGTATGATAAAGATGGAAACCTGCGCCCTTGGTGGAAGAACTCTTCCGTGGAGGCCTTCAAGAAGCAGACCCAGTGCATGATGGAGCAGTACGGCAATTACAGCATCAACCAAGAGCCTCTGAATGGAAGACAGACCCTGGGAGAAAACATCGCTGACAACGGTGGACTCAAGGCTGCTTACAAGGTCTGTTGGATAAGAAACACGGCTCACCTTGAAATCTCTTGAAATATTTAAATGTGGAGAAAAGGGCTTTCTGTGAGCAATGCAGAGGACACTGGTGTAAGACAGTATTTGGTTTATAACAGAAAGTTTTGACACATTGCCATGTTTACAAGGTCAGAAGACTAACATACAGATCTGCCATTAAGCCCCTGCAGCATTTTATCTGTCAGGGCTGCTGTGGGTCATATCCATTAATCTGTATTGGAAAAAGTAGGTTGTCTAGTTTACAGTGAAGCCTGCAAATGCAACAGGTGGTTATGAGTGGCCTTGTCAGCCTCTAGTTACTACTTCGCATGCACACATTCTTTCCATGTAATGAAAGGTCATAAGCTGTGAGGCAGATGACCAAATGATATGGAAGCAAAAGTGACGCTCTGTAAGTAAATCGAGGTGCTAGAATTGATTTTCTATTTCATTTGCTCCGTATAGTGATGCACATTCCTGCAAACATTGAATGCGTGTGAATAACAGTGTGATTTGTTGCTTTAAAGGCTTATGTGAACTGGATTCAAAAGAATGGTGAGGAGGCCATGCTGCCCACGTTGGGAATGACAAACCATCAGCTGTTTTTTGTCGGGTTTGCCCAGGTTTGTATCATTTTCCATCGTCACACTACAAACTAAAGCTCCTTCTTCGTTGAGGTCTTAAAGTCCCCCGCTTTTGTGTTTTGAGCTGTAAATTGTTGTGCTCCGAATAACAACTTGGTCTCTGCTCTTTAACAATCATTGGAAAAATCTCTAATCTGTGCATATGCATTCAGGTTTATTGTTGGACTTTAGCTTGGTTCTCAGTGTGTGTGTGCTGGAGGCTTCAAGTTTGCCACACTTGTGCTTGTTTCATACCAGACTGTGACAGGCTCTAAGCAAGCTGTTATGTTACCGCAATTTGATTGGGCGTGCTTGTGTGGAAAAACACGAGCACAGGAAGACAACTCAACAGATCGATGTGAGCTTTGCAGCGTAAAACTCTGTGCTTTGTCATAAACATCGGAGCTGAAACACTGATGCCAAAAAGGATGGGTGGGGGAGGAGGCAGGTTTGATTGGAGGGATTTTGAGCATAATATAAGTCTGTCAATATGTGCTGCTCAAAAATTAAAGGAACACCTTAATCTCACATCAGATCTTGACGAATGAAGTATGCAAGTTGAAAATCTTTAATGACATACACTGTGTAGTTTGAGAGCAAAATGGCATCCCAGCCAGCAGGAACCAAAATCATTAAACCTTTGAGGCCTGAACTCAAAATCACACCAAGAATCAAAGTTAAAAGTCAGTGGCATCAGTGCCTTTGTCCTTCTTCATCCAGGAACTGCCTACACACTGGCCACATGAAGTTGGGCTTTGTTCTGCACCAGGAGGAACCCAGGGTCCACTTCACAAGCATAAGGTCTTACAATTGGTCTAAGGATATCATCCCCATACCCATCAGCAGTCAGCGTACTATTGGCTAACCCTCAAGGATATACCTCCCAAGACCATCACGGAACACAAACCAAACCCCTCATGCTGGATGATGTTGCGGGCAGAATAACATTTGCCTCTTTCACATCTGCCAAATGTCCTCAGTGTGAGCTGGCTCTCATCTGTGAAGAGAATAGCGCACTAGTGGTGTACCCACAAGTTCTAGTATTCTCTGAATGTCAATCGAGTTGCACATTGCTCAGCTGGGAGCATAGATCCCATTAAAGGATGTCAGGCCCTCATGCTACCTTCATGGAGTCTTTTTGACAGTTTGGTCAGAAATGTGCACATGAGCAGCCCGCTGCAGGTCATTTTGTAAGGCTCTGGCTGTGTTCCTCCTGTTCCTCCTCACGCAAAGGAGCGGGTGCTGGACCTGCTGTAGGGTTAGTGCCCTTCTGTGGCCCTGTCCCGCTCTTCTCATAACTGCCCATTTCCTGGCATCTTCTCCACACTCGAGTGTGCTGGGAGACACTGCAAACCTTGTTGAGACAACCTCCTTGTAAGGATGTGCTGTCCTGGAGGAGCTGGACTACCTGTGCAAGCTGAATGGGCTGCAGGTACAGTCTCATGCTCACAGAAGTGACAAGAATGCTGGCAAAAAGCAAAACTAGAGGAAGAATCAGTCAGCACAGATTAGGAGAGGGCAACGGCCTGCAGCCACCACTTGCTAAACCATTCCCCAAAGCAAATTACAGTTTCAGCAACTTTTTTTGAGAAGTGTTAAAATGAAAGATTATTAATGTTAAATACTGAAATTAAAAAAAAAAAAAAAAAAAAAAAAAATATTATGAAAC
>VUQS01001452.1:4465-22747 GCA_015108495.1 Heterochromis multidens | reverse complement strand
CTTTAGGTGGAGGCAATAAAAAAAAAAAAAAAAAGCAATTGTGTAGAGTATTTGATTAGGGGGAGATTTTTTAAACTTTATCTACTAGAGTAGCTGTGCATGATTTGACATGATTTATCTCATGGTGAGCCTTGGTTCAGCCCTTCAGTTCATCCATTGTTTGAAATGAGCAGTTTTAGCTCCTCCCCCTTTAAGCCAACTGTCTTCTGATTAGCTGCCCCCCCCAAACAGAAGCTTTTAAAATCATGTAGGTGAGGCGATATTAAGGACATCCTCTCTCCTTGACATCATGAAGTTGAAGGCTGAACTTTTGGTTAATAGTGACTCCATGCACATACACTTTATATGAAACGAAAAGCAAAAAGGTCCCCTTTAAATGGAGATGTGTAGGGCTATAGATAGACGCACTGTGATCCAGATGCATTTTCACAAGAGTGATTCATTTCTATTTGAGATGGTTGGGTTTAGGTATGGGTTAAATATTGGGTAGAAATCCAACAAGGATTTTTTTTCCTTTCTGTCTGTAACTACAGTAAAATCCTTACCCGTTTGATGGAGATGGGATGAGGCTATGACAGAATTTACAAGGGCAGAGCAGAAATAAATCAGAGTTAAGCATTATGAGAAGATTCACTCACCCTTGTCGCTTTTTAGTTCGGTATTGCATCCAGTGCCTTCCTCTTTTCATTTGGGAAAATACCTATATGTGTACAGGTAACTTTGTGAAAGGTCAGTCCATTAATCACAAAGCCATAAACAACGTCAGACAGTGACACTGCTGCCGCCTTGCTGCTCTCACTTTAAAGCATGTTGACTCTGTGACTCAGCTTCTCTGAAAGTATTTGACTATTCTTGTAAGGAATCTAGTTTGTTCCTTTTTACCACTTTAGCCTAATGGCCCACTGGCTCACCCTAAAGCAGCTCTAGTCACTCACCAGCCTTTCTATAAATAGTTTTGTCAGCCAACACAAACTTAAATTATCACCACCATACCAGCAGCAGCAGCAGCTTGAAGACGAGTACACAGATCTGCTTAAACCCACCTCTGCTTAGCTTCACTGCACACTAGATGAGGAATAAAGGAACACAGGATTTGCGGTCCTTGGGGGTACCAATTATCTTTGCACAGTACATAAACCCTGATTGAAAACACTTTCTCCCAGCTACATCCAAAATTATTTAGTGCAGTGTTTTGGTGTATTGGCTATAGTTTAGGTCCTTTGCAGTGCAATTTCTCTTAAACGACTAGGGACTGATTGCTGCACATTTTTTGCTCAGTATATATTAAGCCTTCTTCTTTTCTGTCTGTTTCTATTTCTTCTTTTCACAGTCTCCATACAACCCTGGGCAAAATGCTGGCTCCGCACCTTTAGTGTACTCTCCCCAGACGCAGCCAATGAATGCACAGCCACAGAGTCGCCCGGTGAGTGCCCCTCTGGACCTGGATTTATGGCACACCTGCATCCAAGTACCCAAACAGTTTTTGTGTTTTAGTGGGACTCTGTTTGATATCAGAAGCTTTACAGACTAAGAGAAAGAAAAATGTGTTGTTTTTTTTTTTTGTTTTGTTTTTTTTTTTTAGAAGCCACAAAATCCACCTCAGTTGATGATTGATCTTAGTTTTATTGTTGCACTGAGGTACTTCAGCAGAGGCTATATTTATTTAATGAGGACTCCCTCATTCTATCCCTAGAGGCTCTTTATGGACTTGTTGTTGTTGGTAGCATATTGGAAATGAGTCCGTTCTGGTGTCATTTTTTTTTTTTCACCTTTCATCTACATCATGGGCATTCAACAGTTTATACGCTTATTGACAGTGAAAAATAGCAGAAAATTAACTTACACCTAGAAGAAAATTCATATCAGTTTTGGGATCAATATTTTTATCATGTTTTGCATAATCAGAGTTCAGATGTTTTTTGAGCAATTAATGAGTAGTTGGGAAGCAAGAGTGGTTCAGGCGTTGTCGGGTATTGTCATCAGTGGAGACCATTTTTAGGGTTAAATTCAGGCTTTTTTCAATATAGTCCCTGTACAGCATAAAGGAATGTCAACCACACCAAAGTGGCAATTCTTTATCTAAGCTTTTGCTTAGTTTCTAAGGGAACCTTAAAGTGGACCTATTGTGCTCATTTCTAGCTCCATGTTTCTAATCTTGGACTTTGCTAGAGTAGTTTTGCATAATTTTATATTTAAAAATTATTCTTATTTATCTTATACTGGGTCCCATTGCTCTGTCTGAAATGAGCCGTTTCAGCTCCTTTCCCTTTAAGGCCAACCTCCCTTTAAGCCAGATTTCGTCTGATTGGCTGCCCCTCACAAACAGAAGATTTGAAGAGCAGATGGGTAGGGCTTCTGTTTCTCTTTCATAGGGATGATATGTGCTTATGCTGACCTCATTATTTTGAAACTTTGGCATGTTTAATATGAGCATCCAACATTGTAAAAGTATAAATACAACCCCAATTCCAAAAAGTTGAGATGCTGTGCAAAATGTAAATAAAAGCAGAATACATAATACACAATACATAATGTGGTTTTATGAGATTTGCAAATCTCATAAAGCTATATTTAATTCAATGTAGAAAATAGAAAACATATCAAATGTTTAAACTGACATTTTAGAGTTTGATGAAAAATTGATGATGAAAATCAATATTGGATGCCCGTGATCTTCGGGTCCTCACACAGCACTACATTAAAATACTGCAGCTATTCCAACAGTGTGGCTTCATAATAGAAGAGTCTGGGTGCTAAAACTGGCCTTCATGCAGTCCAGACCTTTCACAAACTGAAAACATTTAGAGCATCATGAAACTAAAAAGTATGGCAAAGAAGACTCAGGACTGTTGAGCAGCTAGACTCTTAAGAACAGGACAACGTTCTCCTCTTTAAACTCTAGCAGCTGGTCTCAGTTTCCAGATGATCACAGACTGTTAAAAGAAGGGGGGTGCTACACAGTGGTAAACATGGGCCTGTCCCAACTTTTTTGAGCTGTGTTGCTACATTCATACACATGTGGTTACATTTTCTCAGTTTAAACATTTAATATGTTTTGTGTGTTCTATTGTGAATAAAATATGGGTTTATGAGATTTGCAAATCATTGCATTCTGTTTTTATTTACATTTTACATAATGTTACAGCTCTTTTGGAATTGGGGTTGGATATAACAGAAAATACAGAAAAGCATCATAGGTCCACTTTAAGCTTGGTATTCCCTACCAAGCAGTTTATTAATTTTAATTCATGGGTTTTGTATTTGCTGTTTCCACAAACTATTAAAGTATGGCTGGTGGTGTTGCTTCTCTTTGCCTGAAATTTGAAAGTCAAATCAAACTATTTTGTGGTGTTTGTTCAGTGTAGCTGGAAGAAAACCTGTAAAGAGAGAAGGCATCTTTAAAAACAGTAAATAAAATCCTCACCACGCAAAGCCTAGAAGAAAAATCTCCATGTATAATATTGTCTCATTTACATTGTTGTAACATTTTGGTATCTGAAGAGCATGGCTAACAAGATCTAAGTCAGTGTGTATTTACACAGAAAGTAAGTCTTATTTTAAATTCTGCTACTTAAGACACTGGAAATAATTTTTATTTCACTACAATGTGCCTCATACCATCCAATTTATTTTTTCTGCATTTGACATTTACTCACAGTGTCTTCGCTGGCCTTTAAACCTGTTATATTCAATGTGGTAGTTACAACAAGTGAAAATTGCAACCTATTATTTGCAAATGCACGCTGTGACTGAGAACTAGTGTTGCATCATGTGCCATGTGTCTCTAAAGCTGTGTAGCTCTGTGGTTTTGTGTTGTACTTCCAAGCGTCGGCTTCCATTGCTCATCTTATACTGTATCTGTGTCTCTCTTATGCTCTTTCTTCTCCCCGCTTTGCCATCACTGCTTCAATCTCCTTGCTGGACCTCTCCTCCCTCCCCCACCAGTTTGCTACGGGCCCTCGACCAACCCACCATCAGGTAATTTACCCCTGCTGAACGCCCCTCCTGCTCCCTCTCTTGCATCATCATCATCAAAGCAGTTTGCTGGGCCCTGCTGGCAAAGGCCTGTTTGTGGGGTGTCTGCTGTTCCTTAGGGAAAAAAAAAAAAAAAAAGTCTCAGATTTAAAAGCCTTCAAGTATCTTGGAAACAGTTAAAGAGGGTTTAATTGTCATGGGATGTTTCTGCGCTGCTAGTTAATCAAGATATCCAGTCAGGTGCACAGGGCTGTTTCCTGACTGTGCTTTTGAACTATTCATGTTTATTTTTATGTTAAGGGTGAAATTACTTCCAGTAACTGGCATTTGGTCTTTATCAAGTTTTTAATTTATTGATGCCTGTGGGATCTAAGTGGAAAAAGTACCATATTTTGCACAAGATTTTCCATAAGAAGTACTTCTTGCAGAGTATATGATGCTGTTGGTATTAAATGCTTTTTAAATGATATAATGTTGTTCTTTATCATTCTGTGCTACTTTATGTGGTCTCAGATTTTCTCAAACACATAGTCTACAGCAGAGTACAGACCATCCAGTGTTATATATTATATACCCAAGTTTAAAAACTAGCCTGTACATTTTTTTATTCTACCTTATGCTTTAAATTCAAATTAAGAATGAAGCCTAGACAGAAGTATTTATACAGGCATGCAGTTTTTGTTTGGCCTCTGTGTTTTAGCATCTTCAATTTGAAATAAAAATATTGGAACTTTTTACAATTTAGGTTTATATCAATACAGAAAGGACTGTGTGGCAGATAAAGCCCTTTTAAATTACAGTTATTAAAGTTCAAAAGTAATCAGACTCATCAAGTCAGATAAAACTTTCATACTTAATAGTCTGTGGCCAATGGTTTTCAGTCAAAGACTGCTTGAAGTCTTGGACACATAGTTGTCATCAGACACTTTGAATTGGAGCACACAGACTGCTTTTGTATACCTTTGCATTCATCTGGTTGCTTCCATCAGTAGTGAAATCATCAATAAATGCCTAATGGCAGCCATATATAAGCACGTTGGCATGCTTTGGGTTATGAGCTCTACATTTCCCTCTTTTCATAACTTTGATGGAGTTCTTTCATTGGTTCATACAATTTTATCGCAGAGCTGTCGTTATACTTCTTGGCTTACCGGGGTTTTTCCTCAGAGTAGCTTTCCAGAGTTTCATTAGCTTTTTACACTAACTGTTAATTTTTTTTTAGAACAAAATACCACCTTTGATACCTCTGTGATAGTGTTTTGTTTTTCTGTAGTAGTTTCATTTGTTTGGTCACCATTTGACTCTTAAATACTGCTTTTAACTCTGATTCACATTTAAGCTCTTTCATGCAATAGTTAAGAGCTGCCCAAGAAACACTTAAGTGGGATTTATGGTCTAGCAGAGGTAGTGTGTTCGCTGTCCACTCCAGTCTGGGGATGACCCGTCTGCCTGCAGACAGCTCTGTTGTCAGATGGAGGCAGTGTAGAAAGTATGTGGGCCACTCCTGTTTGTGCTGTTGCTGGTCCGACAGCCAGCCGCGGAGAAGAGCGAAGTTATAACATACAAGGAGCTGAAGTGAAACTGAGTGTTAAAAACAATGAAAAGTGTCCACTGCAGCCATTTTCATGCTGTATTTTTTGATCTTTGACAATTTTTTTGCGGTTAGTAAAACCGGAAACAGAGAATGTTGGTCTTCAGAGTAAAAGTTATGACTCGCCACTGCAGCCAGCACATTCCAAAAAGCTCAGCTTTGACTTTGAAGGCAAACAGTCTCCGTTTCTGGTTTGTATAACACTTTTCACAGTTTTATAGTATACCACTCGGAGAATAGTAGGCGAGTCTATGTGGACAAGTTGGCGTCTTCCATGCAAACCACGAGCAGCCGCAGTAATCTGCTAGCAACCAAAGCAATCACAAGCTGGTTTTCGGTGCAGCGCTCCATACCTCTTTGTGACCAATTTTACCTAGTGACTGCCAGCAACCATTCAACAACTGGTCTGGGAATATATATTTTTCCCTAGTGACCTGTGGCTGCCAGATGGTCGCCTTTAAGCTTGTGTGACTGGGGCCTAAGCCAACTGTCCCATTTGAACCCTTGCATTTGACACTTTTAGTATCCAATTTTTTTTTATTTCTAATTTAATAAGGGAGAAAAATTGCCACAGTTTGGATTCAGGACATTTGGATTATTTTTTTTCACTCTTAATACTTAATACTTAATACTTTCTTAATAGAATACTTTCTTAGATACTTTCTTAATACTTTCAGTTCTAGTACTGAAACTGAAAGCTTTTTTTAAATGTTTATCAAACAGATTTTTGAGGTACATGTCAAATCTTGCTCTTCTTAGGAGCTGACACCAAATTACTAGTTTCATAGTAGAAAATTATTGTGATAATATTTGCCTTAGTTTTAAGGCAATTCTGTAGTTTTTTCATTGCAAATAGGAGAAATTATGGTATGCCGCCTAACTTGTTAGATAGAATATATTGCCTGAAAACAGAAATAGAAACATAGTTGCCTCAGTGCTCACGTAGCTGAATCTGTCCAGAGTTTTTGCATTTGTTTCCACTGTAAATACTAAGGTTTTGATTGGGGTTTTTTTAGGTCATAGCTTTGGTAATAACAGAGCAATAATTCTTTTTTCAGGGTTAAAGAAGGCAGTGTAATAAAGGATAGCTAGTAGTCAGGTAGGCTGTAGTCAAGGAAAGAGCCTAGAAAAATTGCGTGTGGACCGTCCCCATTTTTCTGTGTTGATAGCAGATACTTGTGTAAATAACACCCTGGATCCTGTTAGACTGTAGACACTGTGTAAACCAAAGTCAATAGGAGGGCATGTTGATGTGTTCATGTCTGGCAGTTCAGGATTTATGATGCTGTTTGTGTATTACCTTGTGGATGCTAAAAGTCTTAGACATGTCTGGGCCCTGACATTCAATCCATGTGGCTTGCTGTTATCTTTGTGTTTGTTGATTCACACCGCCATGATTCACGCAGCTGCCCGTTTATGAGGTTGATGTGTTATTCACACCCACTGGTCCACAAGATGTGCCCCCTGTCACTTGCTGTGTAACATCCTCACCTTCTGGTTGCTTCTGTGTGGACAAATTCCATACAGTCTATTAATAGGAAGGTATTAAAGTGTAACCAGTGTGTTTACTGGCACAAACACAGACACACACAAACAAGTGCATGTTCTGGCTGTCACAAACTGGTGCTGAGATTTCTTGTGCCACCACGGAAGTGGAATCGGAAAGCAGAAGAAGACAAACAGTGGCCTTTTATACCAACAGAGAAAACGGCTATTGTTTTCCTGAAACACACTCAATGCACCGTAAAGTGTGCATAGCGATCCAAACATTTATTTGGCCAGAAAATAAGTCTGTCTACAAGTGAGCATGATCTTTATTTGCAGTTATGATTTTCAGCACAACTTCTGTGTGTATGTGTGAGAACTAAAAGACCAAAGCTAGTGGAGATTAGTCACCACTAAAATAAACATTTGTTTACTCGAGAGTTCCTCAAAGTAAATGACTGTAAATCTGAATTTTAACTGTGAATTCGTCCTATTTGCTACTATAGTTTTGTATTTTGTAATTGAATTAGTTGTTGTTTTTATTAGTTTTGAGTTGGGCAGCATGGTGTTCTCATAGCAAGAAGGTCCTGGGTTTAAATCCACTGACTGGCTGGAACCTTTCTCTGTGGAGTTTGGAGTTTTTAATAATCTCCCTGTGCCTCCGTGGGTTCACTTACTTTCCAGAGTGAATTTTATCATTTGAGTTTAGTTTTTACTGTCTGACTTCATTTAGAATTCATTAGTTTCAGTGTTAGTTTTAGTCTGTTTATTATTATTTAATTATTATTAAATTATCATACAAGCGAGTATTTGTCAGGGGCGAGATTTAGGAAAATCAGAATAGATATTACAACATAACCACAGCGCTTTTTGAAGCCAGTTGACTCACTGTCATGTAGACATCTTAAGTCTCAATAAATGTGCACCAAAGTCTCCTCAGACTGGTTGTATTGGCAAGTTTGACCAAACTAAATCCAATAGATTAAAGCTAAGGACATGTCCTCTATATTTTTAATTTATTTGGATTTGTAAGTTCACAAAACTGTTTCATTTAGTTTAATTTTTTTTAAGTTAACTAAAATGTTTTATCATTTTTATCATGTTTTCATCATTTTTAGTTTAATTTTAATTAACTATAATTACCTTGGTTGGCCCTAAATGATACAAAGGTACAAAAACAATGTGAACAGTGGACGTAGCCACCAGTGATATTCTGAAGACTCAGTTTTAGCAATATGTCAATTGATATTTTGTTTTTTTTTGTGGGGGGCAAACATACATGTATCATTTGGACATGACGGTAAAGCAGATCTAACATAGAGACATGGTGTGTGGGAGAACTCTGCAGTGGGACAGCAGTGGCGAGATGTGCTATTAGAAGGACTTTGTTAACAAGGTGCATCGATTGATGGATGCATTCCCCAGACACAGATACCTGCTAAGTAGTGCTAAATAGCACAATTACTGATACAAACTGTATTGGAAATAAATGCAAACAAACCCACTTGAAAAGTGGCTGAAGTTTCACTGACTGACTGATTTTTAACTGTGGACACACCTCCTTCCTTCAAAAATGTGTATTAGGGGACTATTAGGAGTGGCTACTCCCTAACAATATGGTAGGTGCATTGAAGCAAAGAATTCAATCATGAAGTAATGGAGCTAATAAAATGGGGGGGATTTATTTTATTAATGGGTAGAAGTAAGGAACATTGTCATACACATCTTTTGCTTTATGTTTATTTTTGCACACTAGAATAATTAAGGAATGGCAGGGAGTGGAC
Source organism: Heterochromis multidens (assembly GCA_015108495.1). NCBI lineage: Eukaryota > Metazoa > Chordata > Actinopteri > Cichliformes > Cichlidae > Heterochromis > Heterochromis multidens. The sequence continues at coordinate 13,912 of VUQS01001452.1, read as the reverse complement.
CAAACCACTGTGAGTCATATGAGGGGGGGGTCCATTTTTCAAAACTTAAACACGTATTGTTTTGCATTTATAATTAACACCAGAGCTGTTATAATTATTGTTGTTATTATTTAACATTATATAGTTAGTTTTATAATGGTGGATTAAGCAGGGCAGCACTGTTTGTTGATCCTAAAAAGGGGATCCGGACCCCCCCGTCCTTCCATAACTGCACATGATTGCATTGATATACAACTAGGGCGGGGCAGACTACACCCTCCCTTTAGCTACACCTTTGGATCGGTGACTCAAATTAGCGTCGGTGAAACCTGCCATTTTTAGCAGTTTTGCTTTGGCTTCATATTTCAGCCCAGGAGGTTGCTGCCTGGTTTTCACCTGAACTCTGGTGGCAATTCTAGTAGCATATGAAAGTCAGGGAAATGAAGTGAGGCCTACCTGCTCCATAATCTAGACACGTGTCTGCAACTCATCGTGCATGCAGCCCATAACCCTCTCCCCTCTTGCTGAGCCAATGATTCAGGTGACAGTCAGATCCCACCAGAGCAGAGAAGTCCCACTTAGACTGACATGGAGGTTTAATCCTCCCAGTTTGGAAAGAAACTCTATAAAATGCATGTTTGGATAAAACCGTTATGTGCATGTGAATATGTGCATGTTATGTTGGGTGGCACGTGGCCACAACCGAAATACTAATGTGACATTTTGACTGTGACTTTTAAGCCTTTCCTGCTCTACTGCCCACTTAATATTACCCATCACCTTTTCTGAGGTCATTTTCTGTAGTGTAAGTTATAAAGCCAAAGTGAATCCGGACCAGTCACTGTGTCAGTTAGGTACAAATAATGGGACAGTTTCCTGTTGATGTATGCGTGTGTGATTGCTTCAGTCTCACCAGTGTGGTCTCCTATTGGCTTTTCTCTTTTTCCTGCTTTCAATACCCAAGGGAGGATTCAGGCCCATCCAGGTAATTTACCTCTTTGTCAAAGATCTCTGCAGACCTGCATGGCATGATGAGGATCATGCTCCTAACTTTTTCCCCTGTGCACCCCCTCATCTTCAATGCAGTGTACTATCAGTAGGGTGGTCCTTTATCATTATTTTATCCCCATGTCCTGTCTTTTATCCTGTGGAGGATCATTAGTGGACTGTTCAGTTTATAATTTTGTAGTTTTCGCCCCATTCATTACTCATCCTTTATTAGCTTGCAGAGTTAAATGAACAGCATGCTCAATGAGACAAACTGTATATTCCCTCCTGAGATATGTGTTCCTTTAGTTCATTTTTATGTCCATTGTGAAAAAGTGTCTGCTGCCTTGGAAATATGTTTGATGTTGTATAGGTGACTAATTGATGTATATATGGTTTCAGTCTTGCTGGGGAGTTGATTGTTTTAAGTTTGTTTTAATCCATTTTCAAGTTACAAATGTTTTTGTCTGTTGTCTCATTCTTCTGCTTTGCCAGCAGTTTAACTGAGACTGGTAATGAGTTTTCTGGTAATTTCCCAGATTTTCCCAGAGCTATTTACAATAAAACCATTGAAGTTGATTTATTATGTTAAAGGTGATTTCCCACCTGGATATTGTTTTATACTGTTTTATAGTATTGTTTATTCTACTCTCCATTCTGTTCTTCACTGGAGCACTCTGTGACTGTGGTTGGGTATTCCCAGCTTGAGCCCTGCTTATTTGGAAGTCGGTCACAGCTGTTGGTGGTGGTCTTTCTTCAGGCCCGGCACACAAAGATTCATCATATAAAATTTTATGCACTAATCAAATACGTGTGATTGTGATATTTGTTTCAAAAGCCACTGTGGCTGCGGTCACTGTGAGTATTGTTTTTTTTTTTTTTCCATTCTCTTTGACACACCAGAAAAGTCCATATTTCTGCATGATGAGCAGAGAAATGGCCTGTGTCACATGTTCTGTACAGCTGTGAGGTTGGCCAAGTAGCTCAGGCACAAAAAACATAGTTAAGGGCATTTAATAGCCTGAGAGCTTTTACTTTTTTATAGCTGTGCATTCCGGGTCACAAAAATAGGAAATTTAAACTTTGGCTTTTCCCCTTTAAGCTTTAGGGCCTTCTGCAGGAAACCATAACCAGATCTATCTCCGGTCTTGTGATTTGTGACCGAAGGATAGCAGCAGGAGTGAAAGGGAAGATTTACAAGACTGTATTGAGACCTGCTATGATGTATGGTTTGGAGATGGTGGCACTGACAAAAGACAGAAAGTGGAGCTGGAGGCGGCAGAGTTGAAGATGCTGAGATTTTCCTTGGGAGTGACCATGAGGGACAGGATTAGAAATGCGTCTATCAGAGGGACAGCTCAGGTTGGGCGGTTTGGAGAGAGAGGCAAGGTTGAGATGGTTTGGACGTGCAGAGGAGTGCAGAAAAAGGAAGTCCACAGAGAAGGTTCATGATTGTAGTGAAGGAAGACATGCAGAGGGTTGGTGTGACTGAAGAGGGATAGGGTGAGATGGAGGCAGATGATCCGCTGTGGAAACAGGAGCAGCTGAAAGAAGAAAAGTTCTATGGCTCCAATGTCCTTTTAGCTTATCCAGCTATAACACGATCTTACTAACATTCATACCACAGAAAATCTTCATCTATGTATAAATCCTCAATAACCCTGTGATTAGGAAGGCAGAACATGAGACAAGTAAAATATCTAGAAGTTTGGCTCAAAATGATCAAACTTTAAATGGCCAAAAATGGCAGGAAGATGCAAAGATTTCTGTTAAGTAACACAGACTCTTTGCCTATGTGGACCGGTCGTGCCTTCATGCATAATCACCCATGAAAAACCTTGATCGTGTTATATTCATGAATAGAAATTGGCGTAAAGGCAGTAACATACACAACAGAACTGGAATAAAGCATAAAGAAAGCAATCTTTATTTCTTTTAATGCATGTGTGCCCTGATTTTTTTTATTTATTTATTTTCCCACTCTGAATTGCTAAAACAAAAATATGTAATGACAAAGGTCACTTGACTCAACTCAGATCTGGGACCAGATTCTGTCTTGGAAATGCGATCCTAAATGATCCACCACCTCAGTCACGTGTCTATGTCTGAAACTTGAACAATAGAAACATTGTGAAGCTGCCAGTGATTACAACAGTAATGTACACAGGAGGTTTCACTCTGGAGTAGGATGGTTGCAGTTATATGCTGTGGGTTTCTTTACTCAAATGTCACCTCTGTTTGAATGACTTAATCGTGCTTTTAAGGCTTCTGGTTAGGTGGGTGTGGCAGGATGAAATATTGAGGACTTGAGTGTGTAAAGTGAGCTAAATTCAGACTGGTGCCACTACTTTGTAAATATTGATCTGATTCATCACATTTCTTGCCAGCTAAAATATATAATCCAAACTTCAGAGAGATGTTTAGTAAATAATTCAAGGAAGAGATTATCGGTTGGTTTTGGAGGAAATGGCGTAAAATTGTTTTCGACCTTCAGAGCGGGTTTAATGAAATGGTCTGAACTGTCTGCAGCATTGTGTTCAGGGAAAGTTGTGGTCATTGGCCTTTTTTACGCTGCTGATGAAAACCAAAGGTCATAGTTGAGAAAGGTGCAGACATCTGAAAAAAGCTACTTGCTTGTATTTTAGATAAAGTATGACAGACTGCTGAAATTAGGCTCTGTATCTGGGATAGTATTTAATGTCTTCTGTTGTTTCGCTCTCTGTCTTTCTTCCTTGTTATCTTCAGTTTTTTCAGAGGACTCAAATGCAGACTGCAAGGCCCACCATCCCGACAAACACGCCCTCGATACGGCCTGGCTCACAGACTCCCACAGCAGCCGTCTACCCGGCTAATCAACCAATAATGATGACCATGGCACCCATGCCTTTCCCTTCCCCGCAGGCTGCACAGTACTATATCCCACAGGTAAAGCAGTCACAATGAAATGGTACAATTAAGACTATTAAAATATCTGCTCCATCCATAGTAATGCATGCAAGACCATTCTTCTTTGTTTAACTAAGATCGGGCCGTAGGATTTTTTTTTTTAGTTCAAAGAAGTATTGGAAATTTTTAGAAACAGCTTCCCCATGACACGGAGTCAAAAGTGCAGAAGCGTTACAGTAGTGGTTGCTTGTATAAAACACAGCCAAAGTTTATGTTCAGATAGGAGAAGCCCCTCCCACCTGCTGTTAAAACCTTCTGTTTGCAGATGGCAGCCAATCAGAAAAAAGTGGGCCAAAATTAATGCGAAAGGTAAAACAGTTTATTACAGACAGAGGATGGACTAAGGGACTACTGCAAGGTCCAGTGTAAAATAAATAAGAATTATTTATGAACTCTGATTCATGTAGAATTACTCTACTAGAATCCAAGAGTGAAACCACATCTGTCCATAGCAGAGTTTCAGCTATAGTCATAGCTACACATTACATTTATTAAGTTTATGTAATTTATGCTGAAGAACACAGATTCTAAACAACAGCATTACCCTTTGTCTTATGCACAAATATTTTGTTTATGCTCTGAACATTGGCACACAGAAAGCACTTGCAGGCTCTGATTGGATTTGACTGGCTACTTAGAAAGTCCTAGAAGATCATAATAAACTGATCTAGACAGAATTCAGTGGATTAATCAAAGGATAAAAGACCATTAAAACCCATTTTAAAAATCCAAATGTAAAAAATAAAATTGTTTTAAGATTAAACCGGTCAGTAACTGTCTTGTTTTCACTTGTTGTGTCTCTAACTGTCCTTCATACAGTATCGCCACAGTACGCCCTACGTGGGACCTCCTCAGCAGTATTCTGTACAGCCCCCAGGGTCTGGCACCTTCTATCCTGGTCCAGGGCCAGGGGAGTACCCAGCCCCATATCGTGAGTCACTAATGTAACACAGATAAACATGCAGTGCTATTCCCATACCCACAAAATCTCAAATAATGACAGAGTAGCACAAATACCCACTATCTCGCAGCCTTGTGTGCCCACATTGCTGTGACTGTAACCATGTTTAACTAAAATGTCCTTTCTTCTGTTCTTGTTTGTCTTTTCTTGAAAATTCATTCAGATCCCCTCAGGTACCATCCACCTGTCTCACCCTCTGTCCCTGCTCCCGTTCCCACAGCTGGTCCACCCTACTACCCAGGACAGACTGTGTACCCCCCCTCACCCCCTATCATAGTGCCTACACCACAGCAACCTCCACCAGCCAAGCGTGAGAAGAAAACAGTGAGTATCCTATTAGTTCTGTGTTTTCTGAAGGAGAATTTTGACATAATACGTTTTTGGTTTTTTTTTGGTTTTTTTTTGACTAAACAGTTTCACCTCAAAGTCAGTTTAGCAGCTGCCGCTTATCATACAACATAATCATAAGAATTTCATAGATTTCACAGTCAAAATTAGCACTGTTGAGGGTGGTGGAATAGAAAAAATGTGAAGAGTCTGAAATTGTTTTTATAAATGTTTATTGAAGATAATTTAATCTTTTTTTAAAAATTCACCTGCATGAGTTTGCAGTTGTTTCTTTCAAAGCCTTTGAAAGCATATTTTAGTAATCTGCAGAAAGATGTATTGTCTCTCACAAATATAAATATGACAGACTCATGAATTTGACATCTAAAACCTACCTGGCCTTGTGTGAAAAAGTAGTTGACTCATCAAGGAAGTCTCTAAAGAACTGAGAACAGCATCTAAAGGAATGCAGGCCAAACTTGTCTCAGTTAAGGTCAGAGTTCATAATTTAACAATAAAAAAGAGACTGGGCAAAAACAGCATCCGTGGGAGAGTTCCAAGGAGAGAACCTCTGCTGACCAAACAGAACACAAAGGCTCGTCTCACATTTGCCAAAAAACATCTTGATGATCCCCAAGACTTTTGGGGAAATATTCTGTGGACTGATGAGACAAAAGTTGAACTTTTTGGAAGGTTTGTGTCCTGGCATAAACACAACATTTCATAAAAAGAACATCATACCAACAGTTAAACATGGTGGTGGTAGTGTGATGGTCTGGGGCTGCTTTGCTGCTTCAGGACGACTTGCCATAATTGATGGAACAATTCTGCTCTCTACTAGAAAATTCTGAAGAAGAATGTCTGGCCATCAGTTTGTGCCCTGAAGCTCAAGCTAATTTTTTCACACAGGAACAAGTAGGTTTGACTATTTCTTTTCATTTAATAAATGAAATCATAATCAAAACTGCATTTTGTGTTTAATCTGGTTATCTTTGTCCAACACTAAAATTCATTTGATGATCTGAAACATTTAAGTGTGAGATATATGCAAAAAACTACGAAATCAAGAAGGGGGGAAATACATTTTCATGACACTGTACGTGCATTAACTTGTGTTACTACTACAAATAAAACTACTATAAATACACTGAATAATAATTTTAGGCAGATGCTGAATAAGCTAATAGTGAATAAATTAATTAAATAATAAATCCCTCAGTGGTCAAAGTTTCAACTTCTTTACAAAATATTTCAACGGACCTGACTTTCAACCTGCTTACCTGCAGATGGGAAATGTGGAAAACATTTCTGCTGTATTGATGCATGTTTTTTATCCTGATTGTAAGTTTGCACTCCAAAGCAGGACTTACAGCCATACTAAATCAATATTGGAGGAGCGAAGCCCTTGTTCTCTGTGTTTATAGATCTGTGCCTTCTGATGGACTTTGCTTCCACTGCACATTTTGATCACTGTCTGTCTGCAGCCGACGTGACTGGAGAACTGCAATTTAGGCTGCCTTTATTCATAGTCAAGCAACAGAAAAATCCAGATTGGTCTTAAATGTATTTTGTGTATTGGATATCAGACATGCACATGGCGAAAGCATATTAGTAAATATTATAAGTATTAATAAAATTTAATGCAATGCTGAATGTATTTTTATTTATATTTCCACCAAACATTTTGTACAGCTACTGTTTTAGGTACTTTAAACATTGATTTCCTCAAAAATGCTTTTGTGATTTAAATTCCCATGATGATCCGTATGCAAATGAAAATTGTGCTAGTAATTTAAAGGATCTGATACTTACGAGAAAGTTTTACAATTATGTATGTACCTCTTTACTCTAAAAAAATCTGAAAATACCTATATATATTTTGTGTATGTTAAAAAAAAGTGAATAATAGAATACTATAGAACATAATAAACAGCTTTTGTTGGAGAGAAAGTGTCCTTGATTCTACTGTGGGTCCATCAGAAAACAGTCTGCTGTTTCTCCAAGAAAGAAGAGTTAATATCATTTGTCATTAAAACATCTCTGATGTAATCTCTACATATACTACCATGCATTTCTAGTGATCTAGATCATTAGTGATCTAGTGATCTAGATCATAGTGAATCATTGAATGAGCCTATGCATTTCTTTTTTCTTTTTAGGTTTTATATACAAATTGAGGAACCTTAAGAACATCTGGGTATTTATCTGAGCTCACAATCTACTTGATAAATAATGCTGAAGATATTTGTCATTACACAGAAAGCATAGTATGTTAAAAATAGTAATATGTACTGAACTTTTGTAGCAGTACAAGGATGAATTCTTATTCCATCTTTGTATGTTACTGATTAATTACACCACCCACACTATAAGTACACAGCTTTCTGACTGTACACAGCCACGTTTGTTTCACTTGATAGAGCAGACCTATTAGGTGGTTATTTTATCCTGTTAAAAGAGCAAAAGACATCAATTTTGTGTTTAAGACAACACATTACTATCCCTCATGCAGTACCTGATAGGCAAAAGAAAGCCTGCTTGCATGACATTAGCTCCTTAACTTTCCCATCACCGATCCATTCTCACCCCTTTCCTCAGCTCAGAAAAAAACCTCTCCTCTTGAAATACGCTATTGGTCCATCAGTTTAGATCAGAAGACATGTAGTCCTCTCAGCTTTCGAAGTGTGTGTGTATGTGTGCTATATGGATGGTCTCTCTTCTCCACACGCCCTGCATTCCTTTCCTGAGAAACTGACTCAGCAGCCACTGTCAGGTCTGCTTAATTTTGTCATGCTTGACTTCCTGCTACCTGGACTCTCATCTGCCAAACCCCCTTAATCCACTTGTCACTCACAACAACAAAAAGCTCAGAATGTGCTCCTTGAATGAAGATAGGGAGGTGGAGCATTGGTGGGTGTATAGGAGAGTTATCCTGCAAATTTTTGCGCAGGTGTGCAAGCACAGGTGCATTGCAACAGCTGTGGGATTTTTGGAGTTACGGAGACTTTCAACAGTATTTCTAGTCATCACCCAGAAAAAGACAAGAAATTCATCAAAATAAATAAAATTTATCATCCTATGAGTTCCAGTTTCAGTACATTCTCAGAAATGTGCTAGATACAGTCACATAACTTTACATCTGGCACACGAGTACTAAGTGTGAATGCTGGCAAATCACCATGTTTAACGTACTGTACCTTATCTTACATTTATATGAAACATCCTCTGTGATGAAGTTTAACTGTTTCAAACATAAACCCTTTTTTTTTAGCATTTTCATCAAACAATTGCATTTATATATGCCTTTTTATGTTACATGTGATAGAGCAATTGCAATTACACTCACCGGACATTGTATTAGGTGCACATTGCTAGTATTGGGTTGGACCCCCTTTTGACTTCAAATCTGCCACACAGTTGCTGCAAATTTGTCAGAATCTGCCAATCTACCACATCCCCACTCAGATGCCCTCCACATGCCATGGCATAGTTAAGAACACATACTTTGAAATGGGCCGTCACAAATGAAAATGCAAAATGTGTCAAGCTGACATTATCCTTGTATGGTTTATATTTCTGATAATGTTTACAAGACAAAATCCACTGTTGCTGGATAAACGTTTAGTTGGCATTCCGATTTCTCTGTAGTGCTGCCTAATTTCATATCTGAAATCTTTTTTTTTTTTGTTGTTGTTCACTAAGAATTGTGTGATTACAAACCCCTGGAAAACTAGAGAAGTCTAAATAATTAATGATCAGCAGGGCTTGAAATTAACACCAGCTAACTCACTCAGAGTAGTTAATATTTGACTGTGGCAGACACAGTTTTACTCTGTTTCCATATAAGCACAACTTTTCACCAGTCTTCCTCAGTTAATTATGCTTTTATATAGTCTCTCCCAATCTACAATTTATGTTAAAATAAAAAAAAAAAAGGTCAAGATTTGTACAGCTGTCATTTCAGGGCAAGTCTACATGTTTTTACAACTACTGCTCCTACCCTGTCTCCTCACTGAATGGGCGAGTGAGCATGGAGTTGCATGCAGCAGGCTCACACTACAAATACAGTTGTTTTTTTTGTTTTCCTTTTGTTGTTCTTGTTGTTATTGTCTTATTATTATTATTATTATATTATTTACTCATCTTTTGCTCCTCCTAGTGGTAAAATGATCTGTATTTTTTTTTTTTTTTTTTTTTTTTTTGGTGTTTTTTTTTAAAAATTTTTTTTTTTTCTCTTTTTTTTTATT
>VUQS01001449.1:1719-12524 GCA_015108495.1 Heterochromis multidens | reverse complement strand
AAATTTATTTTTGTTTTTTTTTTTTTTTTTTTTGGCTAGGCAGTGTATTTACCAAATATGCTCATTCACTTTCTTACCAAGAGCTGGATGAGAAGATTGATAGTATTCTCAATTGTATTTGACCAGCGCTGTTAAAGCTCTGTCAGCACCATATTACATCTCGATTGTGAAAAGAAAGAGGAAGGAAAAGAAAGAAGAAAAGCATATACAAGGGATTATGTTCTGGGCTGTATCTTGGTCAGAAGAATGGAGAAAATTCTTTGTTTTGGGATGGTTGAGCCGTCTGCATCTGCTCAGCTGCGAGAAACTTAACGTCACATCAGCCCCGTGCAACCGTCAGACCGGAGGGAGCATTTAGTCTTTGCTGTCCACCATCACAGTTATGTTTGTCCAAAGGCCCAATAGAGCCATAGAGCTGAGTTATTCTACTATCCCGAAAAGCGAAACCGACATCAGTAACATTTATGCACGATTTATAATTGATGTGCCTATTTGATCTCCCTCTTCACCACGAGAAAAACCATCTGAATAAACAAGCGTGGTGCAAGTTTACAGCATCAATATGCATTCCTTTCCTCTTCTTCTCGTGCTCGTAGCGAAACCCAGCAGACTTTTAAGAATAACTCAAACCCTGAACATGTCGTACTCACATGCAAGGGCACCTGTCATATTTTCCACTGAGCAAGCAGAACTCCATTGACTGCTTCCCCCTCTCAAAGAAAAATGTGATTGTAACTTGTTAACAGATCTGACAGGAAGCTAAAAGTAAATAACTTGCAACTTTTATGTGGCTAACAGTAACAGATCATGTCGAGTCTGAATCTGTAGAGCTATAATAGGTATCTAATATCTCATATCATGTATCTCACAGGGATGCTTTCTTTGCTGACTGACAAAGACAACCTGAATTGGCTGATTTCAGAATTCTAATCGACCAATTGTGAGTCCTTTCTCCCTTCTGCTTTTTTTGCACATCAAGATGTTGAGTCATGCAAATTGCTAGGCCCGGGGGTCAGGAAAATGTAATGAACTGCACCAATTGTGTTTCTGCTACCTGGCGACTGCAAACACTAAGAAATACAGCCGTCACTTCGCATGAGATTTTTCCTTTATTGGTAGTAAAATTCAGATTCAGATTCAGAGAGGAGCAGCCTTCAGCCTTATTAGCCTTGGGGAAAGGGAGTGGACCCTTTCGTGCCATGTTCACAGAGGCACGTCACAGGCTATTTGTCATAGTACGCATGTGTGTCTAAGTGTGTGTGCATATGGGGGAGGGGATGACTGAGAAATGGTCACATCTCAATTCCTATGGCAGTCCTCTTGGTCCTTCTTTAGCGGCCTGGCACATTTGCAGTTGCTTTGCTTCTCTGTGAGATATTGATGATGATAATGGAGTAGTTTCTAATCTGAGAGTAAATGAACTCATTTAGTTTATATAGAATAATATCACAAATCATAGATTTCGCTCATTGGCTAAGCAGGTTAGAAAACTGGTGGATGGATGAGCTCTACAAAATGTCACCTTTGGTGCACCCTTAATTTGGATAAGAAAAACTGCAAAAAATGCTTTAACTGGGATGAAGCTGCAAGAAACCTTGGAACACACAACAGAGGAACACATAGATTGAAAACATGTATGAAAAATAAGGATCCTGGATAAGTAACTCAACAAACTTGAAGATTTAAAGGTACAGTCAGTCAGTCATTTTTTTAGATTACTTAACAGAAAAAGACTGTTATAGTCATAAATATACACTGATTAGTGTGATTACGTCTTCTGACAAATTAATGAATTTTTATAAACTTAGAATTAATCCATTAAAAACAACAACAATAGCTGGTTATAAGCTAACGTTAGGCTCCAGTGTCCTAAAAATCACACTTCCCTCTGATAAACAGCTCGATTACATTCTCACATTGTATGCAGGTTTATTCGTGAAGTGCCAGAGTCCAACAATTTTAGATCCACTTCAAAGAAGGTTTCACTAACACCGGCTAACAGTGGCAAAAACAGCAGCGCTTACCGACAGAAAAGTTCAGGATATCCTCAACAACTTACTTCAGTATCTGTCATTGGACAGAAGTGAGCTTCACTGACTCATCGACTCGTATCAGACTCAGGTGGGAGTGAGATTTTACACACTGTAACTTTAAAGCCATGTATTATAAGAGGTAGTAGGTGTCACCTCATTTTACCCAAGTTTACTGGACCTCTTGACAATGTTTGTGATCTTGGTGCCATTTGGGAGACACAATTCACACAAAAGGAAAGAGAAGAAAGAGGTGAAATGAACCAGCTTTCTACCCTACAAAATGTTTTAGAGTTCAGACAGGAAATGATGGAAGGATGGATGAATTAGGGCTATTTATATCTGTGGGCATGTTACCCATTGCATGGGCGTGGCAGCATTTCTTACCTCTTTTCCTCCATAGCCTTTTAGAATGTTGCCTCTTTGTGACTATTTCTGATTAAAAATGACGGCCTAAATGCTGCAAAGATATGCTATTGAAGGATGATGGCAGAGCTGAAGTGAAATGAAGCATAAGCCCCAGGGATCAATATACCCCAGAGTGAGTCAACAGGACACACACACACACAGAACTTTCCTTCCTTCCAGAGAGGAAATGTTCACTCCATAAATATTTGGAGTTTGCTAATTGAAAGAATCTGCGCAGCTTAAATTCGGGGAGGTTCTTTAAACACTGCGCTCATATGGATCCTTTGTATCTGTCCCCTTGTTCTTTAGTGCCAAGTCAAATGAGCTGAGGCTATGGTAAACAGACAGACGCACATTCGAGGACATAGATACACACACAGGTTAGATTTAATCAGCTATATTGGCATTGTGTGTTTGATAGTCGGTTGTTATCCTCTGAAGACCCTTTGTTTTGCTTTGCCATCAGTGGCGCATTTTCCCACATTGTGACTGACAGGCTGGTTACACGCAATACTGTGTAGATGTGCTCGGTGTAGGCAAATTCAGGCTGCCCTCTGGAGTAAAGGCAGGACTGCTTGAAATTCTACTGAAAAACATGCTTGCATGTATTTGCATTCAGGATGAAAATTTTATGAACAAAGGTGTATTTTTTTTTTTTACTGTAGTACACACAGACACATAGATCTGCTGCAGCCTATGGATGCCCCATGCACCTTATGTAATGCTTCAGCTGCAGCAGTTACCCTCAACAGACATTGCTGGCACCCTAGGTGTAGCATTGAGGCTGCATATTATGTGCATTTTCACTATGTGTGCAGGTAGCCCAGTACAGTGTGATGTGTTGTTAAGCCTTTCCACTTAAGATGCTAGACTTCATCATAAGCCGTAGTTGATAAGTAATGCATTACAGAACAGCCAGGAGGTGTCTGTGTGAAATGACATGTGGCAGGGTGGATCATTTTCCATGCAGGAATCTCTCTTTGTGTTAATATGTTATGGTCTCTAGAGGCTGGTGTCAATCCTCATATCTAACCAGTAAGGCCAACAGGATTTAAGTACAAGTTAATTTATAACGTGTCCCCTATAAGAGTCTTCAGAGCTATTCAGTTTCCACACAGTATAACTCTGTGTTCACTGTGAGGGACAACGTGGCCCAGTTTAGAGATGGTGGGAAAGTGCGCTACAATGAAGACCAAAAATGCTGGAAAGCCTACACAAGTCCCCAGTGGGAAATCTAATGATCCCACTCCCGAGGTTGCAGGCCAAATGCTGGACAGTAGGCCTGGACGATACCTGATGACCACTGGAACCATAGTAATAATAGTGGGTATCGTGTACTCTGCCTTTAATTGGTACATACGTCATGCCAATCCCCAAATGGAGTGGAACCAAATGCTGGGCCCTTTCCAGGTCATAGCCGGGTTTGTTTTGGTGTTCGTTGGTTTATTCTTGTATGTGAACTTTCGGGACGATGGAAGCATTGGCAGAAGTATGCCACATGTGTTCCGAGTTTCACCAATAATGCCAATTACATCACCGATACCAGTTAAGTTATCTGGAAAAGCTCGAGAAGCGTGCCATGCCAGTGAGTCCCACCCTGACAGGTCAGTGAACGGTGTTGATGCAGCGCTGCCTCCATATGATGCTGTGTATTGTGTCGACAATGCAGCCTTCGTGGCAGAAGGAAAAAACAGGTAGGAAACTGCTTATTTTTGAGAAATCTTTAGAAGACAGGTAAATGTGTCAGTTTTGTTCTGACATTTGAAATCACCCACAGGTAACTGAGTTTCTGTGAGTTTCTCTTTTTTTAATTGATTTTCCTCCACCATGCAATGTGTTGACACAAGAGTGGATAAAAGAGAAAGAGTGAATCTTAAGTCAAAATTTTAGTGCATTAAAACTTGCAGCTTCTCACAGAACTCATTAAAACAGACACTGTGTGGCAGCCAAGGTGGTTTTTGGCTCCTCATGTCAATTATTGTGTAATTGAGGTCTCTCTGATAGTCCACACCTCAGTATTGATTGCTGTTGAAATTACTGAGCAATGTGCCACATGAGTGCTGGGTATTGTAACTCTGAAAAAGTGACAAAATAATAGATTTTCTTAGCCTTTTTCACAGAGTAAACCAAGTACTGTGTGAGTGAAACTGGAATGATTAAACCCCAAATAGCTACTCATCTTTTAATATAACCATCCTCCTGTGGTGCCACATCCTATTTAAAGACATTTTCACAGCATGCATGTGCTTTTTAAATGAAGAGGGAATTTTTTATATGAGAAATTTTAGGTCATCATATTTGCCCAATCTAACATTATATATGGTCATATATATATATATATATTTTAAAAAGTAACTGCAGGATCCCAGTTATTAGAAGTACTGGTAAACACAAAGCTGCATTTCAGTAGTGGAAACCCAGTGAGCAGTAAGGTTACTGCTTGCAGGGAAGTTAAAGGTTTTCACTTTTTTTCATTGTTTTAAGACAATTGCTCCCAGCAGGCTTTCAGAAAAGCAATTTACTCAAATAAAAAAAGACAGCAGGAATAATACATTTAACCTAGGATAACCATAAAGTGTTGCCTTGATCATATGAACACCCAGCTTACCAGCTTTCTCCTAGGCTGGCACTTCTTTTTTGACCTTTTTAATGTCAAATAGAGGAATGATCAAGGGACTCAACCTAAAAAAAGCAGTGAGTTTGCTCTTTGAGGGTAACCAGTCAGGCCTTTAAACATATGTAAACTACTGTTTCACTCACTTTCAGCCTGCCTGAGATTTGTCCTCCCCCTTTTCTTTTTTCTCATAGCCCTCAGAAGACAGGAGATGAAAACAGGAGCAATGACGAGACCCACTCCACCTGTTCGCATCCACCTACATACGAAGACGTCAACCCTTTCTCTGGCAAATGCAGCCCTGTCTAAATATCTCCTGAAACTCATCAGGAGTGTCATGTCTGTCTTTGATTTTTCTTTTCCTTGTTGATCAATAAGAAGATGATATGTTAAAGTGATTTATTTGGTCATGTCCTGCAAAATAAACCTCCTAGTATCTGCTGTGTTTCATTCCTCAGCAAAATAAGTATAGCTTAGCTTATGCCACATGTGTTATTGTGGAGATTTCACATAATAATTATGTTTGAAATCATAAGCTCCACTAAGACAAGGCTCCCTGGAAGAAAACCTCATTCAAATCGAGATTTATGGACAGCCCTCCGTCTGAGGGCTCGAAGGTTTTGGAAACACAAATTTATATTCAGCATAGAACACACACACACACACACCATTCATCCTGTGCTTGTTTCTCACTGTACATGCCCGGTAAATGCTAGCAGAGGAAATGCAAACTATTGCCTGAAACAAACATGGGCGTAGTTTATCAGTGATACTTTAGAAAAGTTCTGTTTTCTTCAGGCTCTTTGCTGGGGTAAATTAACATCAAAAGAAGAAGAAGAAGAAGAAGGAAATAAAAACAGGACTTTACAATTATGTTCTGAATTCTGCGTGACTCTCATATCTGTGTGGTATTTAAAGAAACACAATGATTACCTCAGAATGTAGATTTCACACATCTATGTCAAAATGTGATGATCTACTGGTGCTGGATAAACTGATCCAAACAACTAAATAGTTTTTTTTCCCTCTTCTACTGCTAAATAAAATAATCATGAAATATTAGACTTTGATGTATTTCTTGCTTTCCTGTGGGGTCATTACACCGAATTTAGCCTAAAAGTTTCCACACGAGTTTAGTGTCTTTTGTTTGCAGCATAAACACAAGAGTCACTGCACCACACGGGGGCAGAAAGGGTGAGGAAATCAATACACCTTCATTTACTGGGTCAGGTCACGTGATTTATTAAAAAAAAAAAAAAAAACTCAGGCAGCCTACAGTATCTACTACTACTACTCTATAAAATTTAAATTTAAATTATACAATTTATTTAATGAGTATACATTCATATATTATGCTGCTCTGTGCATCTGTTGCCTGTATTTCCCAGTTTTATCTGTTTTTTTTTCTCTTTTTTTTTTACTTCTATAGATGTTAAATCTTATTTAAATGTGTCCCTTTTGTAGCTACATTGCAGTAGCCTATATGCAACACTTCCAATGGTCTTTTTGTGAAAAGTTGCTTTATAAAGTCGCCCATAAAGTAGGCGTAACGATCTTCGGATGTTTTTATTTGGACACGTTAATGATATAAAAATAAATAACTGTATAAAGGAGGCAATATCATTCCACAAAGTTTCTGTAAATATGAGGCACAGAAGCAGCTATTACATCCATACAACCAGAGGATACATAAGAAAACCCTTGAATTTAGTTTAACGAATGATTGTATTCATGATCTTTATTGATGCATGGCTTCATTTAATTATGTACTTAATTGTTACTTGTTACTTATTTAGAAGACGTTTTTAAAAAACTTAAAAAGAAAAAAAAAACTTGAGATCATTTATTCATTTATCCCTATGGCCGCTGTATTTTCTTTTACAGGTATTTCTACTTTAGGACTCACAAACTGAATCTCGGCAGCGGTGAAAACTGAACTGAACAACATTTTTTTTTCTTTGGAGACTCAGCTCGGGAAATATGGTCTTGATAAGTGCAAATATAATTATTCTAACTCTTGCTAAACATCTCCTTACGTTTACACTCGGCTTTGCTCCAAAAAGCACTCATACAGCAAACAGCTCTCCAAAAACTGTCTCAAAAATGAAAATTCATAGCAATTTAGAAAAAAAAAAAAAAAAAAAATCTCGGGACCTCCTTCAAACTTGTGCCGTTTGCCTGTGCAGATCTGCAACCGCAGCGCAATATGACTTTCATTATTTTTACAGCACAGTAAAATGCGGGTGGCCGACAAGAGCCATTATTTCACCATTCTGGAGAATTGGAGACGATTTATGAAAGTATTACGGAACATGCTGAACGATAACAAGTCCGTAATAAAAAAGAGGCGAAAAAAAGTGGCAATATTTGCCAACAAAATCCCCCCAGAATGACTTCTGATAGGAGTTTTGAAGGTTATGAATGGGTTATTAGCAGTAATTTTGTGGTTAATAATAAGGGCAACCACTTTATTAATTCCAGCTGGAGGGCTTTAAAAAGGAAAGCAGCAACAATCAATTATTTACAATCATGAGTAAAAAAACAAAAAAGCTGAAATTGTTTGGCAGCCTCCAAAATCCTCCTAATACGCGATGATTTTTGTAACTTTTCTCCAAATTAAACAGCTGATTGCCTCAATCTGTAATATGTAAAGTTCTCTCTGAAGGCAACAGGTGCTTTTCTTTTATTCTTTTTTTTTTTTATCTCTTCTGGACTGGACTAACTCTCCCAGTCAGTCAGGCTTTTTTTGGGGGGGGGGTGTCACGTGATGGGGTTCCAGGATGAGCGTGTATATTGTGCGGCCCCTAAAGTGGTCTGATTGTGCAGGAGGAGGCCTGAGCTGGAGGCCCTCTCACTTAAACCACATTCGCTCCCAGCTAAACATTTGTGGACGGATTTGGAAACTACATTTGAGATTTTTCCTTTTGAAATCAAAAATACCAAAGGCTCAGATAATCCCTGGAAATCATCATTAGACTAAAGTAATTAGCTCTGACCTTGCTCTACATGCTGGCAGTGAGTGGAGAGAGATATTGTCTTTGCATTGTTACAACACCATGTTCCCATATGGCGCACGCTAATAAGAGTAAAGAAGGCTTTCTCTGTGCTGCTCACAAACAGCTGAAGTTGATGTTCAGGCTGTAACTTGAGCTCAATTTGTGCGGAAACTCTCTTATATCATTGAACCCAAGAAGGAGCTTTGTTCTGATTTATTAAAAGCTATAGCGCACATGACAGACTGTAGAAAAATGTACATAACATATTTATAGTGGGTTTTGTTTCCGCACTTGTTCAGACTGACCGTTTATGTTCTTTTAGAAAGTGTATTTTTGGTTATCAGAATAATATGTAGGCTACATAAGATATGTTAAAGTAAATACACTGTCTTTTTTTTAAATTAGTTTTTAACAAGTTATTATATGTAAAATCTTGAAAAGAGAGGAAACTTTCCACCACCAGGGGAAGAGGCCCCCCATATCTCATCTATACAAACTCTAGATATTTTCTAGAGTTTTGAAAACAAGCAAACAGAAAAAGGGCTACCTATATTTTTAAATTTTCTTGACATTTCATTTATTTTAATTGCAACACATACAGAAATGTTTTTGATTGTGTTTTTAAAACACAATTGCTAATTTCAAATTCATGGACCCAGGTAAAATCTCAGAATAATAACACTAAGTAAGTAAGTAAGTAAATATATAAAACATTACATTAATACTTATGCTACTTATTATCAAAATTAAACATCCATATGTATCAAAACTACTTTTTCTTTTTCCTTTTTAGTTTCCCCCCACCACCAAAATGATTTTCATTAGCTCTGTGTAGGAAAACAGCTGAGATGAAAATTGCCTCATTGTGGGAGACACAAGGAAGTCGTTTGTGGGGTGGAGGCTTTTTACCCCAGGAGGAGCAGGGTGTCTTACCCCCAGTCAATCTTAACACTTTCCCTTTTTGTTCCATCTTGTAGCTAACAATAGTGCAATGATTTAGTTTTGTCATAGATCATATTTTGAAACAGTTAAAATATCCCTTTTTTACCTGCACAAACAGAAAAAAATCTTGATATCTTATATTTTATATACACACTCCCAAACTTCAGCCTGATGCACTATAATATTTAGGTTTAGAATTTAAAGTAATGTTTGAATTACACAACACAGCACTAAGGGGTTTTTAACTTCTGTGAATCACATGTCCTAATTCACTTATTAACTGCAGACTGTTTTGGTGGTTTTTATTTATGTGCAGACATCTTTGTAATCTTATATAATCTTAGTTTCCGTTACAGAGTTATTTCCCCTATTTTACATGTTCTTTGCTTTTGCGCTTAACATGCAAAGAAATGGCAAATGACTCTTTTCGACATTTAAAAAAAAAAAAAATGAATGTAAGCTCCAAAAACAAATCTCCATTTGCTTCCATTTTAAAGAAATCCAAACCTCTCCATAAGGATTTTACTCCTGAAGTAAATGAAAAAGTATGTTTTCTTGTATTTTAGTGGATCTATCATTTAAAATGTCATGCACACTCACAAAAAAGTGTAGAACTGGCTGCATTCAAACAAGATTTTTCACTAAAATGGCACTAAAGTACACAAGCGTTTGACAGATCATTTCTTGTTATTTTGACTGGAGAACAAGAGCTGGCAAACCTCATTCACATTTTCGTCTCAGAGTCCCTCGTGATTATTTTTAGCAGTTGAAAGTGGCTGTTTTCAAAATAAGTTCCTGACAGTATATCAAAAGATTCCAGTGCCACAGTGGTGGGCTCACTCTGTGCCTGCTTTCAGTTCACTCTGAGCATGTTTCTGTGTGTGTACGTAAGAGCCTGGGCAACTACGGGGCATGGAGACGGGGGGACAAATGGATTCCATGTTTGCAGGAAAAAAACACGCTGGAGGCGCAGGAAAACTTTTGTTGTTTATGAAGAACACGTGAAACCAATCAAATCTGAATTATCTTCCTGTTGTTCCAGCTCTTGTCGTTTGCAGTTTTTAGTTCACTCGCCAGCAGTGTCACCACCCGGCGAGCAGATCTGTGTCTGTGCATGAAGTTTACAGACACACATGCAGTGAACTCACATGCACCCACAGAGACAGAGTGACTGCACAGGTCTGACTGTTTTGTCACTTTCAGATCAAAAGCATGCACAGTTTTGTTTTTTTTTTTATTTATTTGGTGGTGATAGAAATGAAAAATGCAGAGCTATAGTTAAGTTTATCCTTTAGATACAGGGAGAACAAAGTTCTTCCGTATTGATTCACACACACACACACACACACACACACACACACACACACACACACACACACATTTGCATGGGGATGAACCTCAAGGAGATTTGATAAACAGTCTGCCCACAGGAAATCATCTGCAGATCTCCTCAGCATAATAACCCATTTTTACTTACTCATCCTTGCATGGAGCTGGGCTCCGAAACACACAGTCCCACTTCTAACCCATACCATATGAATACACAAACAAGCTGTACAGTTATGTCCAGTTATGTTGGAGGCATGCTTGCATATGCAAAGACCAGCTAAAGTGCTTAAAAACCACACCTAGGACCCACACACACACTTGTTTAGATCCACTTTGATATTCAAGCTATTTTTATTGACTGTAAACTATATACTGCCATCCTCTCCCTGTGTGTTTAACCTTCTACCCCCTTCCTCTCTTTCTCTCTCGCCAATAACTTTCCCGTCATTTTTTTTTTTTTTTTTTTTCCTCCCTCCCCCCTTGCCT
>VUQS01001447.1:1960-13989 GCA_015108495.1 Heterochromis multidens | reverse complement strand
CATTGTAATAGACAAACACCTTAAGAGAAATATCCATATGGTGATGATAAGCTAACTGAGACGGGTTATTAAACATTTTATGAAATCAGTATGTGGGAAAAACAAACATGGCAAAAATTTAAATTATACTGCTTGAACTTGGTTTAATGCATCTCACATCAGCCAATAAGTAACCTTATATGCCTGAGGTCCAGATATGAAATCAATCTTTTGACCTGCCACAATAAACCAGAGTATAATGAAGAAAAGGTAGAAATAATTATGGATGCCTATGCACTTTGCAGAATGGGCCCCAAAAACTCTGATTATACTCTGTAAAGCTCTGCTGTATCTAAATGACTATGTAACAAAACAAAATTACATGAAAATAAAACATTACCTCTAAAGTTTATAAAATACACCTTGAGTTGTCTGTTAAAGCGATCCCTCACAAATTATAAAAATGACCATCTATACCGATCTAGTCCTTGTTACATAAACATGACTCCCTGGTTAAAACTATGAACAACTCCTCTAGTACAATACAAAAACTGGATGTTCAGGTCGTATATAAAGCACTATAAAAATTACTGGATCCTAAATAATAGGATAGGGAATTTTACTGTCTTCAAGACATACAATTGAAGTTAACGTACATGAACCTGAAAATATTTGCAAATGGAAATGGAATGACTGTTCAGTTACCCTGAGCCACTCCAAGAGCTCCGAACACTCCCACCCTGGTGTCCCTCTTCCAGGAAAGGTATGTCTTGTTGTAGTACTCCACTGAATCACCGGTCCAGTCACTCAGCCACAGATTCTGACTGACGAAAGCAACGTTCTGGATGAAGTAAATCAGGAAGACCATTGCAGAATATCCCCAGCCCATGGCTCGCAGGTACTGCAGGACCACTCCAAGCTTCACCTGGAAATCAGCGGGAGATGGCACTCAAAAAACAGGCTCTCATTTGTTGTAATTTTGTGCTATTTGTGCTGTTACTTAGACAAACAAAAAACATTATATTACTCGTCCTGTTTCCATAGTTTCCTTCTCTATAAGCCTCTGGCCTTTCTTTAGTTCATCAGCATTTTCAGATTTTTTTACAGAAGTATTTCTTCTTAATCTGACACTAAAAAAAGGAGAAAAAATGAAAAGAAAAAGCTTGATTAAAAGACCATACCATTGTCCTTATATGTTGCACATACTACCAAAGATACTATGTAAGACAATCAGTTTCCCTGGTTTCATCCATAACTCTGAGATGCTCGAACCTGCCGCTGCGCTGGCTGCGGTGGATGCTGTTTTCTCGCTTCAGTGTAAGAGAAACAGTGTCCTCCAAAGGAGAGTCAGGTTGGGCATCCTCTCTGTCAGGGATGAGCTCAATGTCTTCTGTGTCCTGGCCATCACCTGAATTAACAATATACATGGTGTCTTACATATATAGCACTAATTTATGGTACTTGAGGGAAATGTGTGAACAACATCAACACAATGTATCCATAAAAGATGACAATAAGAAACATAATTCATGAATATGTTTGATGCATATTCTTTTAGCATAGGTATTGCTAATGCAATATAGTGTGTTCAATTTGGGCTGGCTGTGGCTCAGGAGGTAGAGTAGGTCATCTTCTAATTGGAAGGTTAGTGGTTCGATCCCTGGGTGCTCCAGTCTGAACTCCAAGCTGCTCCCGATGTGTTCATTGGAGTGTGAATGTGTGAATGTTATATAGAAAGCACGTAGATGTAGAAAAAAGTGCTTGTGTGAATGAGACATGTTGTATAAAGCACTCTGAGTGCTCCAGTAGAATAGAAAAGCACAGTGGACCATTTAATGCACTAAGAAAATGTAATTACCTGATTCTGAATTTCTCTGATTGCTTTGCTCTTTGGCATATGTGTCAAGAAACTTAGAAAAAGCGCCTCCGCTGGCACGAAGGCTGTTGTAGGATCCAACTTCAGAAATCACTCCATTCTCCAAAACCACTATTTCATCCATGTAAGGCAGGAAGTTTATGCCATGAGTTACCAGAATACGAGTCTGTAGGTTCAGAGATACATGGGACCCAACTGTAAAATCATAAATCACTTAAGGCAAATAAATAAAAAGATTCATATAAAAAGTATATAAAATATGTACTGTAATGTACAGCATATCTCCCAGCAGGACTTTAAAACCAGTATAAATCCACTATCACATAAGGAGGGCTACTAGTGTTACAAAAGAAGTAACAAGGCATATGCATTAAATTTAAAGCAGGCATTAATGAATATGTTGAATGAGATAGTTATTAATACAAGAATAAATATACCTAAATTTAGTTTAATTCTAGTTTTAATGGACATTTATTAGAGGAATTGTTAAATTAAATATAACTTCAGCAATCAATAAAAGGGGATTTTTAAAAAAATAAAATAAAAACAGTCCATATGTAGAGCATTTTGAAAAATGCACAAATTAATTCATAAATACACTATTTCAAAATGTGTTTGTAAGTTGAAATTAAAAAGAGTATAAATTTCAGTTCACAGATTGAATTAGCAATAAATGGTTTAATCGTTTAAAAAGCCAATCCCTTTCTAATTTGCAATTTCATTTCCTAGTGGCTTTTCCTTTCATTATTAGCTATTCAGTTAGCTTGGTCATTTAGTGTGATCTTTAGCCTATTCATGTAGCCTTTCTATAATGCTCTGGGCCTGCATAAAATGAGGTAAAACACTGCAAATTAGCCATCAGGCTCTCTAAGTGGGTAACATCTGGAATATCCTATTTCATGGAAAGATTCCCCAGAGTGGATTAAATGGGCAATAAGCAAGTTTTTTTTCTTTAAGTTTATTATGATGTAAATAATGCACTATAATGACAACACTGGAGTTTAGAATGGTTTCCTATAAGCCAAGAAAGTATAAGAGAGAGCCATTATCAAGCTTTAACTGAAATGAAAGATGGCAGTACATGTATAACTACCAGAGAAAAAAAAATATTAAAACCACATTTTGGAACAAAATTGTCAAACTTTTTTGGTATTTTTTTTATCAGAGGTGACTGGTGAACCTTTAAATGTATTTTTTATGGAGGAAGAAAGCATAGCATTTTTTGGTTAACACTATTCTTTCTATTAGAAATGACTGCCGACTAATGAAAACTAATTTACCCAGAAAGCTCCCATATCTAACTAAAGATGAAGCTACCTGAATAACTAAAAGCTGGGAAATGGAAATGCAAGTTCAAACAGGACTTGCCCTTTTAAATGCCAGTTTGAAATCTATAGTCTTCATTCAAGTTGTGAATATATTAAACAGATTTTGATTTTTTTTAAATACAGTATGTATTAACATTGTCATTGTAAATTTCTCTTTCATTTGAACACTTTATTGATTAAAAGTTACTGTCCATAAATGAGTTTTTGATTAAGTCTGTTAACTTGTGAATAAATGATTCAATCTGTGAACATATTTGTCAATCCCTGGTTTTATTGCACAACTTCCCATTAGTTAATGAGTAATGCTTTTATTTATTTATTCATTCAAACTGATTTGAGTGGTTAATAAGACTAGAAAAATGGTACTGTACATGTCAGTTAATTTCCAAATCCCAACCCATTTATGAATGAATATTCTGTTTTCTTGTTTATATTTGGTTGAAACATTAATGTCCTGATATTTGTCACCAATGCTAAAAATATACCTTTTTCAACACTTTACAATAAATTATGCCACTGTCAAATAATATCTATTTTAAAGTGAAATGTCTAAACATATGCTGTCAGGCACAAACCTTGTTTTTAAGTATTCCATTGGGTCCAATAACTTTTTCAAAGAGATGCTTTCCTACATGAGAGTCCACAGCAGACAAAGGGTCATCTAACAGATAAATATCAGCCTGACTGTAGGCTGCTCTGGCTAAGCTCACACGTTGCTTCTGACCCCCTGAGAGGTTGATACCCTGAGAGGAGAAGAAAGTAGGGGAAAAGAGGACAAAACAAGACAAAAGTAGGTTTAAAGAACCACATGAAGCTTTTCCTTCAACACCAGGACTGTAATGCCAAGTGTATCATATTTGATACATAAGATTTTGAGACCTCTACATCATCAGTGTGATTTTTTTTTTCTTGAAAAACCTGATGTATACAATCAGACACATGCAGTGCTACTGTGAGCAAAAAATTGCACAAAAATGCCGGATGTAGTAAAAATAACACAAAGCAAAACTTATATGCAAATTCATAGTTAATTTCTTTTTTTATTTTCTGGCAGTTATTTCATGGTTCAGGCTTTACACGGTTAATACATTGTGGACAATAAGAATGGTATATCATTTTTTGTCATGGATATGACCAGCAAATATTTTACTTATGTTCTTAATATACACCATACACATCATTTGTATACAGGAAAAATCTTTGAGCAATCTAAAACCTTAACCATTCAAAGTTCAACTCACTTTCTCTCCAATCTCAGTGAGGTCTCCTCCAGGCAGCAGCTCAAGGTCGGGGGCAAGAGCACAGGCCTGTATCACTTCTTTGAACCTCTTTTCCTCATGAGGAGATCCAAACAAGATATTGTCCTTCAAAGTGGCATTTTGGATCCAGGCTTGCTGTGGCACATATGCAAGAGAGCCCTGGAAAGAAATACATTACGACTACATTGTTATCTTGCCATAGAAAATTTGGCATCCATACAGTTTTTCATCCAGACCAAATGCTACAGTAGCTAGTAGAAAAAACATATCTTGAGTAAAGATACTTGTGTAAGAAAAAAAAAAAGACACAAAAGAAACTGGAATTAAATTTCTCTAACTCTTGAAGATTTGAAAACATTGGTGTGCAAAAATAAATTTCTTTACCTACTGCTGCACAAAGAATGAATCTTCCTCAACACTGACGAGCTTAGACCACATTTTCAAAGTTGCCTTGAAATCTTGAGGCCTGTAAGTTTTTATGATTTATGTTTTGCTGTTTTTGTTTCTATATTATATGTTAAAACTAATTGTTAAAGTCTTTTACCCTGTACCCTTGTACTTTTAGTCATCAAATAAACCCAGTAAATCATTGAATCAAGAATGATTTTCTCTGAATCTAAAAACCAAAAAGATAACCAATAATGATAATTTCCTGATAAAGTCTGCCTTGATAAAAAAAAATAAGGGAATTGTACCCATTTGGTACAATTCAATTATGCTCCAGTCATGCTATGTGTTGAATTTTGTATTTGTTTTGTATTTTAAATATTTTTTTGAATGCACACTGACAGACACAAAGAGAAAAATAGGGCATCACCTGAATGTTGATAAAACCTTTGGTACTGTGCATCTCTCCCAGGAGAGCTGACATAAGAGACGACTTTCCTGACCCCACAGCTCCCACTATGGCAACCAACCGACCAGGCTTAATGTCCAAATCCACACTGGACAGTACAGACATAATAAATATGCTCAATACTGTGAATACAGTAGGGACAAATACAACCCTGTTTCAGAAATGCTTGGGACACTGTGTACAATGTAAATAAAAACAGCATGCAATGATTTGCAAATCATTTTAACCCTATATTTAATGGAAACTAGTACAAAGATAACATATCGTGTTGAAACTGAAAACATTTTGTTAGTTTCTAAACAAATGCTCAGTTTGAATTTAGTTGGACTTTAAAAACTTAACCAATGCTAAAAGCACCTGGGGCAACATCTCACAGTTAATGAAGTCAATTAGTAACATGACAGCTATGCATATGTGTAACATTGTGATAAAAAAAAAAACAGACATACTTTTTCAGCAGAGGCTTTGCATCTTTTTCCCAAGCAAAGGAACCATCGCATATGCTCACAGCAGTGTCTAAAAAATGAAAACAGATGTTCATTACATGTAAAAAAAAATGGTGACTAAGCTTCAATGTTCAGCTGAAGAACAAGAGCAAATTCTAATGGTGAACATACTGAAACTGGGGTCATGGTGCACAATATCACAGTCGATGTCTTCCCCTGCCAGAAACTTCTCCAGGCGCTTCTTAGACACTGCTGTCTGAAAATTCAAAGAACAGATTAAGCGTGCTTTTATCACAGGGTTGGTATATGTGCACCATGTAGTTCACTTACCTGCACAATGGCAGCAATGAGCATGGGCAGCATGGCCAGAGGAAATCGGAGGATGTTGAAGAGAGAGATGGAAGTGAAAGCTTTCTCAGCAGTTAACACATTATCGTTGCTCACACTTACAAACACTGCAAATGTTGTCAGAGAAACCTGCAAGTAAAGACAGTTTAAGAAAAAAGATTGTTTATCAATTGATTCTAGTCTCTTTGTAAAGCTCCTTCACAGAACTCACCAGAGATGGAGCGCAGCTGAAGATAAAGGTAGAAATGGATGTCAGATAGGCAAACTTCTTCATGACTTTTAGTTCTTCCCCTCTAATGTCTTCCACCTGTTTCTGGAAGGATGGCTCCCAAGCATACAGCTTCAAAATCTGGAGGGGCACAATAAACAAAGACAGGGAGGAGGCAGTGAGGCAAAAGGAAGGGTGGGGAAACAGAGCACTTAATAGTTCATGAAGTCACTGCATGCAGTTTCATGAAGCATAAAAGCCTTGCATGTGAGGAAGGCATCTACATACGCCATGAATACACCAAATAAGGGAACTCACCTTGATCCCATTTAGAATTTCATTCATGATTTTCATTCTTTTGTCTTTAAACTTCATATTCTCTATCTGAAAGGAGACACGATGTAGCTCATGTTAAACAGACAATACAGAAAAATAACAAAAATATTTGGAAATTTAAATTACTATTAAAACACTGTTAAGTGAAATGTTTTAAACAGCAATTTATTCTATGTATTTAAATACTTTATCTATCACACACTCAGACACTGCATCAGTTGTTTTTTTTTTTCCAAAGAACACTTTGACATGCAGACCAGAGGAGCTGGAATTGAACCACCGACTTTCTAAATAATGGATGTAATGGATGAAATTTTTGCACTTTTTATAGAAGAGAGACTGGTGTAAGAGAGCAAATGAGCTTGTATGACTTGTACCTGGTCCTATGTGTCACTTCTGAGTACACAAAATGTTAAATGTCAGCACTTCAAATATGGGTGGCTGTGGCTCAGGAGGTAGAGCGAGTCGTCTACCAATCAGTGGTTCGCTCCCCGGCTCCTTCAGTCTGCATGTCAAAGCATCCTTAGGCAAGATACTGAATCCTAAGTTGCCTGATACATCAACTGGAGTGTGAGTGTGTGTCAATGTTAGACAAGGTGCTTAGGTATAAAAATAAGCACTGTGTGATTGGTTGAATTAGGCTTATAGTAAAAAGTGTTGTGAGTGTTCAGTTAGAGTTGAAAAGCACAATATAAGTACCAGTTCATTAACAGCAAAAAGTATCTATTAACTCTAAATACAACTGAAATCTAAAATTGTCTGTATACTTCTGTTGATATAAACCACTAGGTCCATAACTTTTTGGACAATAACACATTTTTTGTAATTTTGGCTGTATATGCCCCAAGAGTGGTATATCAGTATTTGATTGCAAGTGGAGAAGTGCAGACTTTCAGCTTTAATTCAAAAAGATTAATCAAAGAATTGCATTAAGTTTTTAGGAATTAAAACCATTTTTATATATTGTTCTATACTTACTTCTGAGCCCCTGAAAATGGGAGACCCAAAATAAAGATGGCTGTATCTCTTGATGCATACTCAATAATCCAGGTAAAAGAATCCCAAAAAACAGATGGGTGTAATTCCTAAACAGCTAATGCAATACTTTTGTTAATCCTCTTGAATTAAAACTGAAAGTCTGCACTTCAATCACATCCTGATTGTTTGATTTAAAATCCACTGTAGTGGTGTACAGAGGCAAAACTACAAAACTTTTGTCATTGTCCAGAAACCTATGGAGCTCAGTGTATATACAAAAAATTTGGCAACTATTTCTGCTGACCTGGATTTTTCTGGCCTTGGTTGCTAGCAGTCCATTGATTGGAAACATTAACACCATGACTCCCAGTCCTGCCAACACAGAAGGTCCTAACTCCAGCCACAGGAAAACAATGGCTATGATGATCTGCAGGGGGCAGGACCACAGCAGGTGGATAAAGTTGGTCACATCATTGAAGCGCTGGGCATCTGCTGACATCAGGTTCACTGTTTCTCCTACTGTTGACTCCTTACGAGTGTCATTGGACACAACTAATGCCTTGGAAAAAGAATAAAAAAGGCATATTAGTGAGAAAGTGGGATGTAAAGGAAGTAAGAGAAGGACAAAAACATGGATTAGTTAACCCTGTGAGATCTAAGTCATCATAGGTGATAACTGTAACCCTACCCTAACCCTATATTTTGGAGAAAGCAAAACTGACTTGTCTTTAGAAACAATGTAAATAGTTTCTGACATGTGTCAGTTACAATGATTATTTTCTTTGGTTCCTCTTTTCCAAGGCTAGGGAGAACAATTTAATAAAAACAAAAATTACATATTCTGATTGCCTAGGGTTACAGTTAGGTTGAGGGTCATCACAGATGATGATTTAGAACTCATAGATTTAATCGATCAGATCATTAGTAAAAGTATTACTGGATACTAGAGCCATAGAGCACACACAGATGTTTATTCCGTAAGTATGTACTTGTGTGTTGATAAAAGTGATGTGTAACTGAAACACCTGACAACCGAGTTAAGCAGCTACTGAAAATTATAAGTAGCAATTTATTTCTTCTATGTGTAAGAGTTATTTATATTATACAGCATTTGATTTCTTTTTTTTCACACTGAGGTCAAACAAAGGTTGTTTGTCACTCCTGTTTTTACCTTTTTGTACACAGCAGCCATAAGTGCAGTGCGAACCTTCATCCCCAACACAAAGCAGCGCTGGAAATACTGTTGCAGGGTCAGAGACTGTAGAAGGGCCACCACCATCAGCAACACCGCATACAAATACCCCTCCCAGGCATGTCTGGATTTGTCTTGAGTGAAGGAGATCATCAATCTAGGACAAAAGAAAAGAAAGAAAGAAAGAAAAGAAAACATGATGTAGCACCTCAATACATGCTACTATATCTCCTTTTTCCTTATTTCCTGCTTCCGATTTAGCACTTCTTTAAATTTTCTCTTTCCATCCAGGCACTCCTGTTATCAGTTGTTTAAACCAATCAATGACTAGTGAATAGTTAACCCAAGGCCATAGCATGTGGATTTTAAAAACCTTCAAGGAGAACTAAATTGATTAAAAAATGTTTACATAGATTTGCTGCATCTGTAACAATTGTATAAACTGCTTTAGCCACTAGCACAACACAGCTGAGTAGCAGGTTTAATAGTTTAAGTCAAACTGCATTGTGGCTGATTGGATAAATGGAACAACATTGTTCTTCTGTTAAATCAGTTTTTTTGATTCTGTAATATTTTGCAATACCTTACTCACTTAAGGAGTTGAGGACTGATAAAAGTTAGCACATCCTGCAGAAGTTTGAAGAAGGCAGATTCGATCAGAATCCATTTAAAGGTCCTGTAAATGGTGGTGATCAGCCATGAATTAGGATAGTTCTCTTCCTCCTTCTTTTTTTCCTGTTTCTTTTTCTTTTTCTTCTTTTCATCTTCTTTCTTCCCCCTTTCCTCCTAAAAGAACATATTGTTTGAGCACAGTTGAGCAATATTCAGCAACAACATAGTATCTGGGATACCTGAAAGGTTATCAGTGGTGTTAGTGAAATCTGCTTGGAGTACACCACAATATTCTGTACATGTCTGCGGAAGTGTTTTTGTTTGAATGCTCTCACCATCATAAGTACATCCTGACTCACACCTTTCTCCAGACCACTGGAAAGGCCATTTTGATATGGATCTTCCTGGGCATTGTTTCTGGTTTTAGCTGATTTCTTCTTCAACTTATTCTGGAAGCGGACCCTAGCTGCATCCAACTCAGGCTTCATGAAATGCTGGAAACGCTCGCTGATGAAAACAGTGCTATCTTTCTCATTTAGATCCCACATGTCCTCCTGAACCAGAGGTTTTTTATAGCCTTTCACCACCATACTGCAAAAACAAGAACAACTTTGAAGTCATGCGGTACACATGTAGATGTTTGCTAAGATTCCTGCTATTGTTACTTGGAGGTTACCTGTTTAACCAGTTGAAAGTGAGTCTGCTCATAAATGGTGCACCTGCTTCAGGATTCTATGGATAAAAAACAAGTTTAAATGTCCGATGTATCATATTTAATCTATGATTATGAACTTTACCCTATGAAAACAAATAAAAAAAACCAAACAACAAAAATAATAGATACCTTTTTTACAAGGTCCTTAGCTTCTGGGGGGATATCAGCCACAAGAGAAAGAACTAGTGCAATCAATTCAAGACCAAAAGAAATGTAGAAAAGGCAGAAACGTGGGACATCACTGACCTCCCCCTAATCGCCAAAGATGAGAGAAAGAAAAACATTAAAGGGTGAGAATGATGAAAATGAAAATGATGTGTTACTGCAAAATATGGAGAGCTAAAAAGGCATCATATCAAGTGATTGCACTGTGCCTTAGTAAAGTAACTTGATCAAATGTGTTTACTCATACCAGTCTGAGTGCCTCTCGTAGGAGGGTTTGGAAAGGAAAGATGTTACACACAACAAGGAGTAACCAGAAGAGGAAAAGAGAGGCAGAGTCTATTGCTCCTTCCCGCCTCACTCCTTCCTGGCACAGCAAGACAAGGATCTAACAAAGAAGACATGTCAGAACATAAAAAACATATCCTTTGATATATATTTCCAGAGAAAATAAATAAATATAAAGGCTACTAAGTTTACCCATGTGACTGCAAACAAAACTGGATTTGCATAGTATACACCAGCATTCTTTGAAGATTGGTCACTGTTTGGACCATAATCTTCTCCTAGTGTGACTCCTAGGGCTGCTATGGCCATCAGGAACAACAGAGACACCACAAGCTGAGGCAAGAAAACACAGACAAGAGAGGAGAATAAATCATGTTACTCTAAATGTGTTTTTATAATCTTTAACATTAAATTTTAACCAGTACTGTGTTTTTGTGTTTTCATGAGATAACACACATTTCAAGCTGAGATCTTTCTCTTCCTCCCTTCAAGTGTTCAGGGAAGTGAAGGGTTAAAAATTTCCACTACATGTGTTTGAGCTTCATTGTACAAAATGATGTACAAACTTTATGTGTTGAACCTTTTCTTACATTCACCTTCTGAAAAAGCACTTAAGATGTGGACAGAAAAAGATGATTTTTTTCCACGTTATGGTCCAGAATGCAATTTGCAGGTGTGAACACATCTTGGTCAATAGTTGAACATTTAAAACTAGAAAACAAAATGAAACAACTGTATTTTTGATGAGATGTCTTAATCAGAGAGTATTTCTTACCTGTTTGCAGATATAGAGCTTGGACAGGTGTTTTGTGTTTAATTTTGTCCTCCTACAGAGAGACACCAGGTGCCAAGGGGCATGGAGCCACAGGAAGCCCAGGGGGATCCAGACAAGAACCGTCTGCTCCACACATACTGGGAGGTCTGGGTCTGGTCGCTCCAGATATGAGGCATTCTGAAGGGCACATACAAACAAACACACATGCGTAACAAAATCCTGCTGCCCTTCTAAGGCAAATCTCATCAATCTTCCACCAATATTATACCGCAGGGACAGCCTGAGAAATGTAATCAACAGTGATTAAATCCTGAGTCCGTGCTTACTGCTCTGTGCGGATGTGTAACGTGCACTTGTGGAGAAGAGAGTGATGGAGAAACGAGTGCTAATGGCTGACAGGAATGTGGAGTAAAGGGAGCTATAACTCTTATAACACGTTATAAGAACAAAAGACTTTGAGACAGTGTAGAACATGTGGCATTTCAAAGTTTCCAAAAAGCTTCATAAGTATGTCTTAGCTTTTTAAGTTGTCCTCTGTCAACCAGTTATTAGGAGAAGCCAAGTTCCCTTTCACAGTCTTAATACCAGCTCTAGGATACAATTTGGGGGTCTAGTGGCTGTGTGTGTTTTTGAGGAAAATAAAATGTATATAGCAGCAATAACAGTTTTTT
>VUQS01001446.1:7635-18024 GCA_015108495.1 Heterochromis multidens | reverse complement strand
CTAGCGACTCGACCATACAGAAACTCACTGGCTTTTTATACACACACACTAATTACAAGCAAACAGATCACAGGTGAGGATGGTTACCTTTAGTAGTCATTTAAACCTGTGTGTGTCAACTTGTGTGTTTGTTATCATGCCAAAACTTCCAGGGTATGTAAACTTTTGATCAGGGTCATTTGGATAGTTTCTGTTGTCATTATGATTTAAAAAAGGCAAACACATTTGTTTGATAATAAATGTCTTCACCCAACCACTAACCATGAGTGAAAGAAAAGTTTTTGTATTATCATTCATATTCTCTGAAAAATTGCCAAAGGCCTTAGAGAATATACAAAGAAGTCTGCCATTCCAAACTATCAACTATCAATTAAATCAGTTTGCCACAGGATGGTTGTATTTTCTAAGTTCTGGACACAGTACAAGAATATTTAAAGCAAAGGGATCTAAATGCCTAAGTCTAAATTTTTACCATTTCATGAGGTTTTTTTGTTTTGTTTATAATAATGATAATTATATTACTCAGTGACAGAGGAAGAGTGACAGAGGAAGAGTGACAGAGGAAGAGTGCCTTTTGCCAAAAAAGCTCATTTATTCCAGCTGCATGAGACATTAGGAATTGTTTAGGTTTTTTAACTAACACTTTTTTAACTAACACTTTATTTTAAAAGAATAAAGGTATTCAAATATTTTTTTTCTGCAGAAATTATTTTGCATTGTAGAGTGGAAAGCAAATCACCAGGTTTCACTGCTTTTTTTAAATTGTGCTTCCATTTTTTCTGAAAATGTTTTGTTTCCATTGTGTCAGGTTCTGCTTTAATGCTGTGGCAGCAGTGCAATGACACACCTGTTTTCACCTGACAACAAAGCTTATTAGTTGCTCCTCGGGGAGGACATAGAAAAGTCTCCTGTTCTTTGTGTGAAAAACCACAAAGAAACCTGTCATATTTTGCTCTGATGTCATATTTACAGTGGGAGTTATCATCATCCCAAATAGTTTCAATGTACAGGTGTTTTTTTCAAAACTGTGCAGGCTCTTTTAGATATTTTCTGGCAAAGTCTAATCTGACCTTCCTGGTCTGAATGTAGCTAGATGTTATGTAGTTGTTTTTCTTAAGCATGCAAATTATTCTGTCGTCATGCACTTTAGTTGTTTTTGGTAGTATTTCAGATCTTTTGGTGTTGCTGAGCTGCTCAATGCATTCATTTTTCAAAAATGCACTAGATTGTTGATTTGGCCACTGCTAAAGTTTCTGCGGTCTCTGATAGTTTTTTTTTTTTTTAGCCTAATGATGGCCTCCCTCACTTGCACTGACATTTGTTTGGGCCTCATATTAAAAATTACAGTGGAAAGCTATAAAACACAAATTCACTTTGAAAACACTTTAAATCATCTTCAGATATTATGTCTACTTCATTTGTCATGAAAAAATAATGGAACAGGCCTCAGCTGTTTGTTGGCCAATTGTCCAGCCTCTGAAAATGGGGGCTGTGTATAACTGGCTGTAATTTCCAAACAGTTTTGTAAAGTCTGTACTTCACTTTGTCTGCACTTCTGCACCTCATCTGCTTTGTCAAACAAATTATGTGCTGAACTGTTTAATGATGCACATCCCATCCTGAGAGTGTGTGTATAAGATTTTCCAGTTCAAAAAAATTGCTGTATATGCACTAGTATATATACACCAACAGCCACTTTGTGAGGTACACGTGTTCAATGCTCATTAACTGAAGTATCTAATCAGCCAATGACATGGGAGTAACCCAATGCATTAGGCATGTAGACATGGTCAAGATGACCTGCTGAAGTTCAAATCAGAATGGGGAAGAAAGGTGATTTAAGTGACTTTGAAAGTGGCATGCTTGTTAGTGTCAGAGAGGCTGGTCTGAGTATTTCAGAAACTTTGTCTCTAAATCTTGGGATTTTGCTGAACTACGATCTCCAGGGTTTACAGAGAACCTGTAAAGACTCTGGGTGAAAATGCCACTCTCACTCTACATCAGGGCATCTCCACTCCTCCCACTCCAGTTACCTTCACTGCTAACCAAATCAGGAGACAGCTGATAAGACTCCACTCAGGCAAGTCTACAGGCCCTGATGGCGTGAGCCCCAAGGTTCTCAAAGCTTGTGCTCCCCAGCTATGTGTAGTGTTCCACCACATCTTCAGGATGAGCCTGAATTTGCAAAGGGTCCCCGTGTTGTGGAAGAAGTCTTGCCTCGATCCTGTGCTGAAGACTTCATGTCCCAGTGGCCCTAAGGACTACAGACCCGCGACATTGACATCACACATCATGAAGACCCTGCAGAGATTTATCCTTGAACAGCTCCGGTCCATGGTCAGCCCACTGATTGACCACCTCTAGTTTGCTTACCAGACCTGACTTTGAACCATTCGCTACCCGCTAAACCATGTTTACACCCACCTAGGCAAGCCAGCAAACATTGTGAGAATCATGTTTTTTGACTTCTCCAGTACCTTCAACACCATTTGGCCGGCTCTACTAGGTGATGCAGGTGCAGGTGGATGCTTCCCACAGCACTAGGACCTGGCATGATCGGTACTTACTGGCTGAAGAAACTAATGGCACCCCATGATTGCCTGGCAGCGGGAATAAAGGTGATGCTAACAGCAGGTACTCAGCCAGGCTGGCTAACACAGGGCAGAACGATTCTGATCATGAAGGATCCCCACAAGGGTACAACACCATCAAACTACCGGCCAATTACCTGCCTCTCCACAACATGGAGGCTCTTCTAAGGTATCATAGCAACCAAGCTGAGTCGGCACGAGTCAACAAATGCACAGCTCAGAATGGCATTGGAAATGACACCAAGGATCAAAGCTCCAGCTCCTGGTTGATAGAGCAGTACACGAGGACTCTAACACCAAGACAGACCAACCTGAGCACTGCGTGGATACTGGAGTGCTTGGCACTATACAAGGCTAACAGTGCGATAATGAGATAAATCAAGAATTCTGTGGGACTGTGGAAGACAACACTGGAGGCCAACTTGAAGGCAATCGCGCAAGTCACCATCAAGTGCGGAATATACCAAGCTGATGCACTGTCCCCACTGCTGTTCCACACAGGCCTCAACCCCCTAAGCCAGCTCCTTGGTAAGAGTGGATATGGATATAGTTTCAAGAGTAGAGTAACCATCAGCCACCTCATGTGCATGGATGACATCAAGCTGTACGCCAGGAGTGATAGAGACATTGACTCACTGATCCACCTCACTAGGATCTACATCAGGATATCATTCGGACTGGGTAAGTGTAACCAAATGGTTGAAAAGAGAGGGAAGGGTGAAGGAGTGGAGTTGCCAGAAGGCAGAACAGGAGGAGGAACTATCATGGAAGACCAAGACCCTGCATGGGATGTACCATCAACAGATAGAAGGTGTGGCTAAGATCAAGAAATCCTACCAGTGGCTAGCAAAGGCCAGCCTAAAGGACAGCACAGAGGCTCTGATCATGGCAGCACAAGAACAGGTCCTAAGCACCAGATCCATAGAGGCAGGAGTCTACCACAGCCAACAGGACCCAAGTTTCAGACTGTGCAACGAAGCCCTGGAGACTATCCACTACATAGTAGCGGGATATAAGAGGCAAGCTGAGAAAGCACACACTGAAGGGCACAACCAAGTGGCTGGAATAGGAACGTCTGTGCTGCATATGGACTAGAAGTCCCCAACTCCCAATGGGAGACACCGCCTGAGGTGGTTGAGAACAGCAGGGCTAAGGTCCTGTGGGGCTTCAAGTTCCAGACAAACAAGCAGCTGCTGGCCAACCAATGAGACATAGTGGTGGTTGACAAGGAGCAGAAGACCGCAGTTGTGATAGATGTGGCAAAGAAAATAGAGAAGTACCAGGGGCTGAAGTAACAACTGGAACAAATGTTGAAGGTAAAGTCCAAAGTGGTCTCAGTGGCAATAGGAGCATTAGGAGCTGTAACCCCGAAACTGGATGATAGGATCCAGCAGATTCCAGGCACAGCATCAGAGGTCACAACATCTGTCCAGAAGAGTGCAGTCCTAGAAAGAGCTGCGCAGATACTGTGCAGAACCCTCACACTTGCAGGCCTCTGGTAGTGGGCCCAAG
Organism: Heterochromis multidens; assembly: GCA_015108495.1. Classification (NCBI taxonomy): domain Eukaryota; kingdom Metazoa; phylum Chordata; class Actinopteri; order Cichliformes; family Cichlidae; genus Heterochromis; species Heterochromis multidens. The sequence goes on along the minus strand of VUQS01001446.1, from coordinate 13,921 downwards.
TTTCATTAATCAATTAATTAATTAATTTATTTATTCATCCATCCATTCATTCATATATAGTTATATCTAATATACACCTATGAATCAGTGTATGGATGTAGGTCTGTGTATGTGTGTGTATACAACTGAAAAACAATGTTACAATGTTAGATGAATAGACAACATCTTACAGTACAGTGATATAGTTATTTATATTATTAATAACTGATTATATACAGATTATATCCGCCAGTGTGAAAACACTGGCTTCATAGCCTATACTTAATGCACGTGCCCACGTCTTTATGATATTATGATGTAGGAAAATGCATCATTAAACATCTCTCTGATGTGTTTGGGCATAAAGGCAGCACTACATAGATTTGACCCAGTTAGTATGAAAATGGGGACGGATGACAGGGTGACACAGTAATAGCAGCCATTACTCAGAGCTGTCAGCGTGTACCCACCTGACTCCTTACACACTCTGGATCTCCATCTCTGTCTGTCTTCATCTCTACCCATCTCTGTCTCCTCTGACAGCATTCACTTATGGATTTTAGCATGTCATTTGAAGCAGATAACAGCTTCCAGTGTTGAAAAAAGAGACAAGGAAATTGTGGTGTATTAAATAAGCTGAGACTTGAGTTGTTCATAGGCAGAAATGAGGTTGCTCAAGCAGTAGAAAAAGACAAAAGAGAATAACTACAGAACCAGAGGGGGTATTGAACATAACACAATGGTTCCAGAATGCCAGGAAGAGAGTAAACATACCAAACGACCAACAACACAAAAATACAGTGTATGAGATATGGAATGAGAGAAGAATTCCAATTGAGACAGGTTTCCTAGTACTTGTAGGCTCCTTGCTGGGAATGCTATGCCTAACATGTCTGTGTAGATTCTCAGTCATCCAGATTATGGTAGTCTTGAGTGCTTGAAAAGAAGGCAACTGGACTTCTTATTTGGTTTTTGAAGGCATTTTCATTTTCATCCAAGAGGCTTCTTCAGTTCTAAAACAACAGATGGAGATCTCAGGTATTTAACCCCTAGTCAGGTTGTCCCCTTGGAGGTGGTCCTGAGGGTCAGTGCCTGCTATTAATCATGTGAATCATAACATGAACCAATGCCTGAAACAAAGAATGGGTCATTACTGTCACAGGGACCAAGTTGTGAATCCTTTGTGAGACATTGTCCCACCCCCTACCATTATGCGAGCTATTGCGGTCACATGAGTCAAGGTGTGAGGAGAGTTGAAATGCCTGGGAAGGGATCTCAAGATTGGCTGGTAGCTGGTGTCATAAACCACCACCTCTGTTCAACGATGGTTATTCACAGTGGATGTAGATGGCCTCCTTTACTGTAACTACAGACAGCTAGGCTAAGTGGGTGAAGAACCTGTCAGATAGAGACCTTACCAAAACAGAAAGGGATGTTCTAGCCACAGGGCTCAATTTTGCCATATCTCCAATAATGGAACTCATCACAGCCATAGAATCAGCAATAAGGATTAATAAAATAAGAATAAGAATAAGAATAACTTTATTGATCCCAAAGGGAAATTCATATAAAATGGCACAGCCAGAAGCAGAACAAATCAAGATGAAGGTATCAGAGGGCCACTCTAGTGCAAAAATACCTTCTTCCAACCTCACTATTCAGGAAAAGAAGGCTCTTTATTCTGAGTAAAGACCAAGGCATCACCATACTACCAGATGACAAGGGGAGGTGCACCGTTGTCCTCAACTCAGCTGACTATCACTCCACAATTACCACACTCCTCAGTAACATCAACACTTATAAGATCTTGAGGGGAGACACCACTTGCAGCTATAAGAAGAAAGTCATAAACTGCCTACAACAAGGGTGTCCAAACGTTTTTCCAAGAGTGCCAGATTTATTAAGAGAAAATCACCCAGGGGCCAACAATCCCCCCCTGACATTTTTGAAGCATAAAAGTTACGTTTTTTTTTTTTTTTTTTAACATTTTCAGTAACACAACTGTCATTAAAGTCATCAGGTGTATTCAAGCCTTAACAAAATAATTATACTTTTTATTCACATATGGAGAGTAAAATAACAAAGATCAAGCTGTCTGAAATACCTGAAACTTCAGTGAAGCTGCAGAATGTCATATCTCAGGTTAATGTTAAACATGACTTACTATTGGTAATGAATGTTGCCTGTTAATGGTTAACTTCAAAACACATGAAACTTGCTCTTTCCCATAAGATCATTCAGACTCACCTCACATCGTTGGGATATATTACTCCATATTCACCTTGGATGTTGAGCAGGAACTGCTGAAACTGGAGGTGGTAGAAGGCTTGGAATGAATGAAACTGACTGTCTTCACCACAGGTTTCATAACATGATCAAATTTGAGATGTTTCGAACAGAGAACCTGCTGGTGAATTATACAATGAAGTTTAATAGCATTGTCTCCTCCTTCACTGACTTTGTTACAGATCAGTGTGAATAATCCACTTTGTTCACCAACCATGGCAGATGCGCCATCGGTAATAATCAAACTAAATTTACTCTATGGTAGTTTGATATCATCAACAGCTGAACAAACAAACAAACCTATCCATTCCTTTTGTTTGGCCTTTAAGATTTTGGAGATCAAGCAGCTCTTCTGTTATGTTCATGTCATCGTCAACTCCTCTTAAAAAAATCAGTAACTGAGCAGTGTCAGATACATCTTTGTTTTCATCGCAGACTAATAAAAAAAACAAATCAGAATCACCTCCCCTGTCCGCCAGTTGTCGCTTAATATCTAATGGTATGTCTTCAATTCTCCGTGCTCCAGTATTGTGAGCCAGGCAAGCATTAGCAAACTCTTGTTTCCTCTCTGGACAAATGTGATCCATCATTTTCATAACACAGTCTTTGATAAATTCACCATCCATGAAAGGTTTGCCATGTTTAGCAATTAACATGGCCACTTCATAGCTTGCTTTGGTGGTATTTTCATTTGAATCACAGGCTTTCGTGAAGAATCGCTGTTCAGAGGTCAAGCCAGCTTCAAGTTACTTTATTTTTTCAGCACGGTCACTTTCTGATAGTTTGTCGTATGCATTGGCAGATTTTGTCTGATAGTGTCTCTTTATATTGAATTCTTTATGCCAGTTAATACTCTCTTGGCAAATTAGTCAAACACAGTTGTTTCCGTTTTCAGTGAAAAAATATTTCCATCTCTCCTGGAAGCACCGGCGTTCACTGTCAACTTTTCTTTTTTTGCAGCTGCCATGGCAGAAATGATCCAAAAGTGGTTGCAACATAGATCAGATGGTGCTGCCACTATGAGGTGAAAAGAGAAATTACACTTTGAACTTATATGACGTATTCATTCTGTTTGACAGTGGTGGCGGGCCATAAATAATACATTTTAAGATGGATGCTCCTCATCACATCCAAAACTCCACTGACTTCACCAACAACATCCACAAACTTACACTGGAAACTAAAGTTTCTTTTGATATCATGAAACTGTTCGACTGTATACTTACGAGTACAACTACAGCGAAACTGCTCCTTATACATTCAACTCAGTTCAGTTCAATTCAATTTTTAAAGCCAAATCACAACAGTCGCCTCGAGGCGCTTCATATTGTAAGGTAAAGACCCTACAATAATACAGAAAAACCCCAACAATCAAACATTATAAACATTATACATTAGAGCCAACTTCACCCCTGATCAGCCCTCATGTGTTTTCTTGCCCTGCATTCCCTGAGTCAATCTTCTGCTTTGTGAATGTTTTGTTTTTTGTTTTTTTTCCTGTGGACTTTTTAGCAATAAAGCTGTGTTTTTTTAGTTCATTCCCGCTTTCCTGAGTCCTGTATTTGGGTCCTTGTCCTGCCTGCCACACTGCCGAACCTTGACACTGGGACTCTCCATCAGTCATTTCAGAATTGAAAAAGCCTCTTAGATGAGAGGTAAAATGTCTTCACAAACCGAAAATGAAGTCAGTCAGCCAGTTGCCTTCTTCTCAGGCAATCAAGGCTATACCTAACAGTTAATGAATGGCAAATCATAAGAATGTAGAGTAATCATTATTATTTTTTCTTGCGCACATGCACACACATACACACACACACAAATTACTTGCATATTTTGAAATGTTTCAGAACATTCAGAATTATTGGCACTGTAAAGTGGCTTTAAAAATAATGCACTCATAATGCCATTTGGAATCACCAGTTAACATGCATGTCTTTGGATTGTGGGAAGAAGCTGGAGTACCCCTAAAGAACCCATGCAGGCACAGGGAGACCATGGAAACTCCACACAGAGAGGCCTCAGCTGGCCAGTGGATTTAAACCCAAAAAGTTCTTGCTGTGAGGTGACAGTACTAAACACTGCAGCAACATATTTTTAATGCCATATTTTATATATTTATATTTTATAAATATGGTATTTAGTGTTGGCAGTGCTAAAAGCGTTTTGTGTTTTTTAATTATTTTTTTGGTGCCCTTCTGCACTTTCTCCTACACACCTGTCTGCTTTTCATTGTGTAAGAATTCCTTCTTCTTTTATGATAAATTTTAAATACATAATACATAAATGCTGCCCTTCATCATTACTGGAAGCTTGTCACACATCTGTAGGTTTCTAGCATGTGGTCATATAAGCACCTGACTTTTGTTTTAGACAAAACCCATTTAGTCCAGCTCTGATATCACTATGCAGAATGATCAGCATGCTGGGAGCCTTCCATCCATAAGGTGACATTGCAGAACAGTAACTGTGGAGTACTTGTGCATTCCTGTGAATTTCTTCTGTGTTAGAATAATTGCCAGAAGTACTGAATACTACAGAGTAGAGCTGTGCTATATCATACTGTCTACTGGTATAAATTTTATGTGATATAAAAGTGTCATATTATGATATCAATGATATAGCGATGCCATGCATTTAGTTTCTAGCATGCACAATGATCCAAGCCTGAACGTGTCTGAGAGTGAGAGCAGTGAGTGAGAGCCTCTGATAACGATTTAGTACCTGAAAAGGGAGCTACTTCACCATCCTCCAACAAAGCACAATGCTTTGCAAAATATGCAAGAAAGCTGTTACTGCTAAAGGTGGCAACAACAAACTTGTTTCATCACTTGAGGCAAAAACACACCTTTGAGGACGACCAGACTTAGCAGCTGGTGATATGCGACTCAAAAGTAAACAAATGACTCAACCGAGCATCACTGGAGCACTCTCTAACCACACTGCATATGATGGGAAGAGGAAAAAATGGATGGAAATTACTGATACAGTTATATAGTGGAAAAGGAGGGCTTTAAGCAACTGATTAAAAAGCTTGACCCAAGATAACATTCCCAAGTAGAAAACGTTTTTCAGTTTTATTAAATGACAGAATTGTGCAGCTCCTGAAGCAATACAAGGTTAAGTTACTTTAGTTATTGTTAAACTAAAGTGTTACACAGTTATGTTAGCTGTAATAGTTTTGTTACTGCCAATGTTATAGTGTTTTTTTATGGCGTATAGTTGTTGTTGTGGAAAAGAGATATTGTAAGGTGAGTGAAGTTATGACCCCCTTGGAAGGACAGTGTTAGTTGGTTTGCAAATGCTGAATATAACATCTTGATTCTTGAAGTCTTGAGTCTGTCTGTGTGAGTTCTTGCCTTAGTGATTCCTCCTGCACGCTTCAGTACTTCTTTTTCTATATCATCATAAACATTACATGACATTATTGCAAATTTCCTTGAAATATTGTGATATAATTTTGATGCTATGTTTTCCAGCCCTACTGTACCGTATCAAATAGCTGAAAAATACCCACTGTGAAAATAGGCTTATATTAGAGGTCATTTTTGTAGGTAAGTGTTCTTAATGGAAAATCACTATTTTCTAACAACTGTGACATTACAACAATGTGATGTCACTGTATATTAATCAGCATAGAATGGGTGCCCCCAAAACTGCAGAGGAGAAAAAAAGGGCTGCAAATGTCATCAAAGGATTTTATCCAAGATCTGCTCTGCATCCAACCATGCCAAATTCCTTAAAAAGGTTTCTTACATTAATGTTATATTCCATCAGTGTAATCTTTACAAGCAAAGCTCATGAGTAGGAAAATGGTGGGACAAGTATAAGAGGCAGCCAATGAAGAGAAGCTAATATGGGAGAAATAGGATCTCTTTCTAGTCCCTGTCAGTACCCTTGCTGCAGTGTTTTGGATCAACTGAAGGCTTTTCAGGGAGTTTTTAGAACAGCCTGATAATAAAAATCCAAAGTTTACCAAAGTGCTATACACATAAAAAAAAAAAAAAAAAGAAAAAAAAAGTTG
>VUQS01001438.1:1983-16441 GCA_015108495.1 Heterochromis multidens | reverse complement strand
AGTTTAAAATAGAAAAAAAAAAAAAAAAAAAAAAATGAGGAAAAAAAAAAAAAAAAGATTTAATTAAAAAAAAAAAAAAAAAAAAAAAAAATCTTTCTTCCTGAAGCTTCAATGTTCCCTTTGGGTTCATTAATATGTTGATTCATTCTGTCTTACTGTCGAACTGCTATTTCTTTCAGCTCAGGTCCAAGTTCATATCAATTTTGTGAAGATAAGAATGACCAACTTTTAGCTCAGTGTCCTAACGAACTACACTCTGAGTTGTTGATTCTGCAGTTGACTTTTCCAGCTTTCTACCAGCCAAATAATTTAGTTATTGTCCAGCTGGGTACAGCTGTTGTTTCAATTTAAAGTGAAGATGCCACATCTGGCCTCACTGAGATGAGCTTCAGTTAAAAGGTGGTGTGACATGTCTGTCTCACAGGAAGTGCAGGTACAAGTGTTTTGTTCAACGAGAACGGAGACGCTCCTGGACGCTACGACATCTTCCAGTTTCAGATGACCAATCACAGCCACCCTGGCTACCATGTCATCGGCCAGTGGACCAACAATTTGAGACTCAATGTGAGAATCTGATTGGATCAGACATAAAAATACACCTGCTGGGTTTTAGTGTTCTGTCTTTCTTTGAGTAGCTGCATGCCTCCTTCTTACTTCCTGTGTGTCTGTAGCTGGAGGAGATGCAATGGGCTGGAGGGGACAGATCAGTTCCAGAGTCCATCTGTAGTTTTCCTTGTAATCCGGGAGAGAGGAAGAAGATGGTGAAGGGGGTTCCCTGCTGCTGGCACTGTGAGGTAAACATACAACATACATGTAAAATACCCCAACAGACTCTCTTTTTCTCTCTGAGTGTATGAACGAGTGTGGAGACTGTAAGTGTGCAGAGCCAGTGAGTTTTAAAGTGTTTCTGTCTTTCATGCTGTTTTTAATTCTTGCACTGCGTTTGTTTAGTGTTAGTTTGTCCTGGTCACAGACTGTATATAAAAGAAGGATGTACCCGCTGTCAGTCATTGGTTTGTGAGGTCATTTTCTGAAGCCTTGAATTCAGCATTTTAGCTGTTTCAGATTTTTGAAGTAGAAACCCTATTTGGGAGGATGGAGTGCCAAGTTATCAGCTAATGCTAGAAAGCTTGGTTAGCAAGCTGCATCCATGAGCCTTACAAGTACATCAGACACACCTGGATACCTGCTAACTAGGCTAAATAACATACAATTAAAATACTAGAATTTTAATCACAAAAACTGGACCAAAAATATTTGGATGTCACTTTTTCACATTTTTTCACAATTAGCAACAGTGTTTTATACCTTCTGATGTAGCAAACAGAAAACTCAGCAATGCACCAACAGTTTCACCTTCTCACCAAGCTTCTTGCTGATGGTCTTGTAGTCCATTCCAGCCTTGTGCAGGTCTACAATCTTGTTCCTGACATCCTTTGACAGCTCTTTGGTCTTGACCATGATGGTGGAGAGGTTGAAATGGAAGAAATTGATTCTGTGGACAGATGTGCTTTACACACATAACGAGTTGAGATCAGTATCTGTAATTGATTGATTGTAATCTCTGTGCTACATGGGCACACAGCCAATCTGTGGGAGCCAGAATTCTGGCTGGGTTGTTGGGGATCAAATACTTATTTCACTCAATGACATGCAAATCAGTTTATAACTTTTATGTAATGTGTTTTTTGTGGAATTTTGGTTTCTGTCTCTCTCTATTAAAATTAAATTATCATAAAAATTAGAGACTGTTCATGTCTTTGTAAGTGAGCAAACGTAAAAATTCAGCAGGGGATCAAGTAATTATTTCCCCTACTGTAGATCATATTTAATTTTTGAATTGCCTTTTTTAATCTTTTCACTACTATTAAAATTAGGTACAATCAGTCTTAGAATAAGCCTGCACTTGATGCAAAACGTTGCAGCACAAGCATTAATGGGACCTAGAAATTAAAACCATATTTCTCCTGTATTAGCTTCTCTTCATATAGTCCCACCAAAATCCAGAATACAAAATCCTTCTACTGACGTGCAAAGCCCTCAAGCACCAGCTTCATCTTATCTTAAAGACCTCATAGAAGGATATTTTCCCAGCAGAGCAGTTCGCTCTCAGACTGCTGGCTTACACGTGGTTCCTAGAGTTTCTAAAAGTAGAATGGGAGACAGAGCCTTCAGCTATCAGAGTTTGAGACCCTCTTTACTTTTAAGATTAGGCCTTCCCTTTTGATAAAGCTTATAGTCGGTGCTAGATCAGTTGACAATGAACAGTTCCCCAGTTATGCTGCTTAAGTTTCAGGCTGTTTTCTTTGAGCCTTTGAATATTTGAACATTGTTTCTGAAAGCCATGACAGTTGTTCTTAAGTCTGAAGAGTTTCTCTCTCCTGTCTGCAGCTGTGTGATGGATATCAGTACCAGCTGGATGAGTTTACCTGTGAGACCTGTCCATCAGATATGCGCCCTGTCCTCAACAGAACCGCCTGCCGTCCCACTCCGATCATCAAACTGGAGTGGAACTCTCCCTGGGCCCTAGTCCCTGCCTCTCTCGCCATGCTCGGTATCCTGGCGACCAGCGCTGTGGTTATCACCTTCATCCGCTTCAACGACACACCCATTGTCAGGGCGTCAGGGAGGGAGCTCAGCTATGTACTGCTGACAGGTGTGTATCTGTAAATACACCATCAGCTGTGATGATGACTTCATCAGCTTTGAGGGTGAAGTCACCTCTCTGTTCCTCTCTTTCTGCAGGTATCTTCCTGATCTACCTGATCACCTTCCTAATGATTGCTGAGCCAGGTGTGATAGTTTGTGCATTCCGGCGCCTCCTGCTGGGCCTCGGCATGGCCATCGCCTACTCTGCCATGCTGACCAAAACCAACCGCATCTACCGCATCTTTGAACAGGGCAAGAGGTCGGTGACCCCACCTAAATTCATCAGCCCCACCTCCCAGCTCGTCATCACCTTCATTCTCATCTCTGTCCAGGTGAGTCCACAGGCGTCACATGATCTCTGTTACTGCCTTCAGCATCTCCTCACACGATTCCCATTTGTTGTTTCTGTGTGTGCACGTCAGGTTCTCGGTGTGTTCGTGTGGTTCGCTGTCGTCCCCCCTCACACCATTATTGACTATAATGAGCTCCGCCCTCCGAACCCTGACCTGGCCCGGGGCATCCTGAAGTGTGACATGTCTGACCTGTCAATCATCTGCTGCCTCAGCTACAGCATCGTTCTCATGGTAACACACTGACCTGTAACAGATCTCTTATTGACCATCTGATCGATGAACGTCGATGAATCTGTGCTCTAAGTAACCTTTGTCCTTCCTTGTTGCTTCTTTTGTTGTTAGGTAACATGTACGGTGTACGCTGTGAAAAGTCGCGGTGTTCCGGAGACATTCAATGAAGCAAAACCAATCGGCTTCACCATGTACACAACCTGCATCGTCTGGCTCGCATTTGTACCTATCTTCTTTGGTACGGCACAGTCCACAGAGAAGGTAAGAACCAGGCAGAACCGGGCCAAGCTAAAACCAGGACAGGCTGAATCAGGTGTATATAAAAAGGTGTGTATAAAAATATGGATATAATCATCTGAGTGCTTTATATAGACACACTTAGACACAATTAGTGCTAAGTAACATAAAATTAAGATACTAGAAATTCACTCACCAAAACTAGACTGCAGACTTTTTAGATTTAACATTCAGTATTTTATTATTTGTTAAATAACACCACCAACACCACAAATACAGTCGAGTGACCCAGTTCAGTGACTCATATTAGCTGAGGTGAAGTTTAGCAGAGAGCTAGGATAGTCACTCAAAGCAGAAATGCCTCTAAAATGCATAATGTATGAATAAAATTTAGATGATAGAAGTACATAAAAATTCAGCCCCCATACAGCTGTCACAGTGGGGGGAAATAAGCTTAAATAAATGTGTTCATTTCTGATCTAATTTCATAGTTGTAGTCTGTAGAAAATGACTCACTTTTGGAGGCACCCTCAAGTGGACATTGAAGGAACTGCAGTGTTTGGCACTCTGATTATTTGATCATCATATTGTGTTCAGGGTAACAGAGTATCCTGCACATGTAAACTTCCTGTCCTGTTGTCTGAGCGAATGTCCCACATTTTGTGTTTAGTTGGCTGCTGCGTTCTGCTATACATAATTTTTCTGCAACTGCTCGTGGTCTTTGCTTGTACTATATGCGCTTGCTCCCTGTCATTCTGCATTTCTATTGGTCACACGACTGTATGTCACACTGCGAGTGCTTCCCGGCCGGCGCGCTGATGCAGCGAGAACCGTTATTGTGCGGGGCAAAGAATAGGTTTCAGAGCGCAGTGCAGCACAAGCTTTATAGTTGGATAAAATAACCCAGGAGCGACCTTTGGGGCTGAAAAGTGAAGCCAGTGCAGAAGTGCTAAAAACTGCAGTTCCTCGAATGTCCGCTTGAGGCTGGTTCTAAAAACGAGTCAGTCCCCATAAACTCCCATGTTAAAATGCAGATTCAGCAATGAAACTGAAACTGTTTACTTTCTGTTTTAGAAAACACTTCCCAAAGTTAATTTTTGGCATCATGGTGGTTATCTTCATCTGTTATATACATCAGTAGATCCTGAACAGTTTTTCTCGTCACAGGCCGTCAGTGAAATTAAATCCAGCAGACACAAAGAGAGGCTTTTAATGCTCTCATTAACAAATTACCTGAAATGGTGACTCATCAGTTGATTATTGTCAAATTATCAGTCCAATAGTTAAAAAAAACTCCTTCACTTTCATAAGAACCAGAACCAGCAGCCCAGTTCTGGTTAGTAGCTCCTCACTCTTTAAGGAGGGAAACCAGGAGACACTGATGAATTCTGGTGAGCTGTGGTTAAAAACTCAACCTGAGAAATCAGAGCAAACATTTCCAAAAAAGTGAGCTGAACCCATATTTCCTGCAGCTCCAGTATAGAACCTTCATCATCTGCTGAGCAAGGTCATGTGATATAATCGAAAGCTCTGCCTAAATGCTCGGCTTATTTATTTACGGCCACAGGGAAACACAAATGCATCCTCACCTGCAGAATGACGAGCTCCTGCTTTTGTTTCCTGTGAGGAGAAAATTAAAACTGTGAATTGACCCAGAAATGTGGTGAAAGCAGGTTTTAGTGTTTGTGGTTTAGTCTGAGCTGAGGGAGGGACGAGTCTTTAATGCTGCAGATAAACCGGAGCAGAATTAGACACAAAGTGGAGGCATTTCCAGCCTGAGAGGGGAACAGCTGGATTATGCAGATTATGGACCAACACAGGACGTAATTATAGAATAACTTTTTTAAACTAAAGTTACAAAGAGCTCCACCAAACAGATAAAAGAGACAATGAAAGACCGAAATAACACGGAGGAAACAGCAGCATCAGAGAGAAACACGTCCAGCAGATTTATCTCAGAGCAGAGAGGAAACCACAGGGGAAGAAAAGAGGCTTCTGGGAAGAAGAGATTTAACACAAGTGCAAATGTAAAGATACAGAGCAGATCATCTTCACGTGTTTTCTCAGAAAAATCAGTCCAAAAATCCAAGTCTACAATTAGAAAATATGTAAATGATATTTTATACTTAAACATACAATGTTTGTATCCTGTAGACTGAGGTCACCACTTAGGCCAAACTTCCATGATAACAGCACACTGTGCAGTCCTGCTGTTTGATTGGGTGATATGTTGTCTACATTGAAGAGAAGTGTGAACCTGTGCAGCAGATCTCAGCAGCCAGTCTGGCAGGTGTTTCATTAGACCTGCACTGAGTACCCCTCCTTCTAGCTGCCAGAAACAACACAGAGGTGAAGCATGAGCCAGATTTCCTCTGCGATGGATTCAATCAGCTCACACAGGCTCAGAGTTTGTACCCGTCACCATCAACCTGAACAGAAACAGCTGCTCTGACCACAAAAACCAAGAAACATCAAAAACTACATTAAGTCTGATTGTTTGTTGTTTTTTTGGTTTTTTTTTACCCAGTTATGTGTTTAAAATCCAGGAAAGAGGCTGAGATATTGTGGAGGAGCAATCACTAAAATTAGAATTAAAATCCTTCCGCCGCCTCCTCTTTTGTTCCTCCTCTGCTCCTCCTGCCTCTCTCTGATAACATTCAGTCCTCCTCGCTCCTCGTCTCTCCTCCTCCTGCCTCAGAGTCGAGGAGTGACAGATGCTGGATGGAGGAGAAAATAAAAGAAGCTGTTTTTTGTCGTCTTTTTTTATCTGAGAACGAAAGAACAAACACACACAGAGCTGCAGGAGGATTAACACAGAGAGAGAGAGAGAGAGAGTGTGTGTGTGTGGTTTTACTCGTATTGTGGGGACATAAATCTGTTTACACACTGTGGGCACTCACCTCTCTTGTGGAGACAAAAACAGGTTCCCATAAATCACTGCAGTTCAGCAGTAAGACTTCAGGTGAAGGTCAGGCCCCAGAAAGAGAAGGCAACTTAGTGTGATATCTTCTGAAGTGATGGAAACACAGCTGTGTGTGTGTGTGTGTGTGTGTGTGTGTGTGTGTGTGAGGGAATTAACACGTCTGCAGGAGTTCTCACACACACACACACACACACACACACACACACACACACACACACACACACACACACACACACACACACACACACACTTAAATCTGTGTAATAAAGGAACACAATGGAAACTGGCAGCATTGTGTTTGTGTGTTCTGTATATGTATATTTTATATCCTCACATGTCCAGATACAGCATTGTGCAAAGGTCTTGAGTCACCCCTCATTTCTTTACATTTTCCTTCCAAGGAGCGAGACGTGGAAGCAGTAGTTCTTCAGGCTTTCTGAAGGTCTTTCAAAGTGTTTCTTTGGACATTGGCTGCTTTTTCACTCATTTTCAGTCCAGTCCTTGTACCTGACCATTTTCAGAGGAATGTTTTTGTTGTTTGTTAAGCCACTTAACACTGACCTAAGAATCATTCAGGCATAAAAAGGCATCTTACTCAATGGATGAACCAGTGTTGCTACACATAACAGGCAACTTGGCATACAACAATTTTAAATTGTGTCTTTAAGCACTTTGTTACTAGCAGCCTGTCACAAAAGCACAAAAATAAAATTTTTGCACCAACAGTGTGATTTCTAAAGAGCTAGTGGCTGAAAACTTGGCATATCTCAGCATGGTGTGCAGTGTGTCCTTAACAAATTTGAGGAAACTGAGCAAATGGAGGACAAAAGAAATGACAGGCCTAAAAAACTACAGCAGATGAACAGTATCTGAAAGTCATGTCCTTAAAAAACAAGAAGAAAATCCAGCAAAGACCTGACACAGGGCATGAGAGATGCATCTGACCCTTCAGTTAATTCATCTACTGTTCACTGAAGCCTCATCAGAAATGGTCTCAGTGGAAGCGTGGCTGTCAAAAAGCCATTATTAAGGAAGGGAAACAGGGAGAAAAGGCTGAGGTATGCCAGATTACACAAGAACTGGACTGAAAATCAGTGGCAACAGGTCTGATGGAGAGATGAATCTAAATTTGAAATTTTTGATTCAAATAGTCGTCAGTACCTACAGAAGAGGTCAGGAGAGAGGTACAGTGAGTGTCTGCAGCCATCTGTAAAACACAGTGGAGCTTCTGTCCTGGTTTGGGCTGCATTTCAGCCAGTGGTGTTGGAGATTTTGTCAAAATTGATGGATTTATGAACACAGAAACATACAGTCAGATTTTGATCCAACATGCAATATCATCTGGAAAGCATCTGATTAGTAACGGCTTCATTTTCCAGCATGACAATGATCCTAAACACACTGCCAGTGCAGTAAAAGCATACCTGGATAGTTTTCAATTGTGTGTTTTTCTATCAGTTGGCCTCCCCAGAGCTCAGACCTCAACATTAGTGAAGCAGTGTGGGATCATCTTCACAGAGAACAGAACAAAAGGCAGAAACATCCAAAGAAGAGCTTTGAATGTCCTTCAAGAAGCCTGGAGAACTATTCCTGAAGACTACCTAAAAAAAACAACAAGAAAGCTGCCTCACAGAGTTCAGGCTGTGTAGAAGAAGAATATCAAATATTCACTTTAAAGCTCGTTAGAATTGTACAAACTCTGTTTTTGCCTTTTATACTGAATTTCCATGTATGTTTGCACTTGTTTCAATACATTTCCTAATTCACCTATTTCTGATTTTCCTAGCAAAATACACAGTACTGCACAGTACTGTATGTCATCTCTGTGTTGCAGTGTGTGTGTTTTTGCATATTTCATATTTGCACAGGTGAAGCATTAGAGTAACAAACTGGTTGACCTGTCGTGGCCTTTAAAAAGATGTCCATTTATGCCATTATTTGGTCAAATCGTGAAAGGTGTAAAGTCCTCTTTTCATGCTGTTACAAAGGCTTGAATTCTTCCTAATTTCAATCATTCACCAATATCCCACTGAGCAATTTTCTGCTGATTAGAGTTCTAAAAGATCTGCCTTGGCCATAAAAAGTTTCAAAATCCACAACTTTAGGTGAATCTGCTGGTCCTCGGGATGTGCTAGCAGTCAGAGTAATTGAGGTTGTCTTTATGTGAACAAGCTTTCTTCAGCAACAGTCTCTCTTTCCACAGATGTTCATCCAGACAGCCACTCTGACCGTCTCCATGTCTCTCAGTGCGTCCGTCTCTCTCGGGATGCTCTACATGCCCAAAGTTTACGTCATTATTTTCCATCCTGAGCAGAACGTTCAGAAGAGGAAGAGAAGCTTCAAGGTCTGAACACATCTTGACTTCCTGTCCTTCTCACTGCTTCTGTGTTGCTGTGTTGCTGTGTTGCCTGACAGTTGCTGTGTTGCTGTGTTGCAGGCTGTTGTCCAGGCTGCCAGATTGTCTCAAAAATCAAGTGACAAACAGAACGGCGAGACAAAGATTGAACCTGACAGAACGCAGTAATGCTGCAGTAATACTACAAACTAAAGGTACTGAAACTACAAATGACAGTACACACTGACACATGGTTCAGCAGTAACATTGCAGTAAAAGTGCACTAGTCAGGTATGTGGCAATGATGGCTAATCTCTGCCCTGTTGTCACTTCATCTTTCCACATTATATATATGCATTAACCAGACAGGTATGAGATTTATAACTTCACCTTCATTGATGGTTAAATCCCTGTAACTGCTATGACTTCATGTCCAAAATGTCTTTGTTTTGTATTGGAGAGATATCAGCTAAATATCTCTAAAAATCTAAATATCTCTTTAATATCAACTAAAGATATCTCTGATATCTCTTCTGATGAAACCTGAGACAGGCAATGCCTTCTTGTAATACGTCAGTGTAACCATTATTTAAGCAGGAAAGTCAGAAAGATCAGCAGCACACCAACTGGTGTAACGCTGCCCCTAGTGGTGAAACATGTAGTTAAAATTTGCAGAGCAAAATTACAAAAAGCATGTTTAACCATATAACATCCACCACGTCACCGGCAAATTTGGATGAGGAGGTGGAGTTCCAAGTTATCAGCTAACAGGCTGGGAAGCTTGGTTAGCAAGCTGCATCCATAAACTGTACAAGTGGAATACAAACACTTTTTTTTTTTCTTTTTAATTTAACGCATGTTAATCAACATCAATATACCAAAACTATAAGGTGTAAACATGCCAGATTATAGCCAAACTACTAATTTACATCTGTAGACCCAGTCAGGTCACATTAAAAACTTTACAATAAACAAAGACGTGCAACAAAAACAAACATAAATAACGTATCAGACAGAAATAAGTTAAAGGTGGTCACAGACCTGGGTTGCCATCAGCCATTGTTTGAGATGAGCCTTAAATATGAGTGCACCTTTATTGCCACCGGTAAACTATTCCAATATTTAGTTCCCCTTACTGACAGCACAGTTTGTCCTAATGTAGTGCACCTACGAGGCATCTCACAGTCCCCTCTAATGGTGGCCCTTGTGCTAACCCCACAGTTTGTCTTTTAATTAATAAAGGAAGTGGAACAAGTCCATGTAAGACCTTTATATATAAAACAGGCATACTTGAATTTTTTAAAATGATCAAAACTCAGAAACCTGTATGTGTTAATTAGTGCTAAGTAACAAACTAATAAAATACTAGAACTTCTTTCACCAAAACTAAAGCACA
The DNA here is from genome assembly GCA_015108495.1 of Heterochromis multidens. Lineage (NCBI taxonomy): Eukaryota > Metazoa > Chordata > Actinopteri > Cichliformes > Cichlidae > Heterochromis > Heterochromis multidens. The sequence goes on along the minus strand of VUQS01001438.1, from coordinate 6,317 downwards.
AATTTCTTGGGTGGCCTGTACTACCATTATTATTTGTCAGATAAATCTATTAAAAATGCTCCCAAAAACACCAAGAGCACAAACACAGTGGAGAGGTCCTGTTAGGGACTCCACTTACCAGTGTTGAGGCGTAGTATATACCAGTCGGCTACAGTTGTCTGTGTCGGGACACCTGTCAATCAAAGCAACCGCCCCTCTAACTCCAGCATTGGATGAGTGGATGATGGATGAGTTATAATTAAAAAAATCAGCCACTGTATGGATGAAGCTATCCATAAAGGCTATCCATGGGCATTTTAACATTGGAGCCTATGGAAATTCACTAATTTTTAGAACCAGCCTCTAGTGGCCATTGAAGGAATTGCAGTTTTTGGCACTTCAGCCCCAGAGGTTGCCCCTGGGTTATTTTATCCAAATGTAAGATCTTTGCTAGGGTTAGGGTTAGGGATACACTGGCATTGCTATATGCAGGTCAACAATCATCTTACAAACCATCATGTGAATACTTGTCTCATACTGGTAAGAGTCGAGCTGCGTGATGAACAGGATGTGAGGAAATGGAAACCTGCAGCTGAGATGACTCAAACACTCGTGTGAATTCATTCTGCTGGTGTGACGATAGTCCAAGAGATCGACTGGGACCAGAGATACTGCTAAGAGATGTGAAACAGCTCATTCAATAAAAACTGTATAATTAGAAGAAGGGTTCCTGGCCTAACATGGTCAGGGGTGGGGTTTCTTTCTTGCATGGATGGTGGGTGGAGGTTACATGTGTCTAATGAATAGAGAGCAGATGACTCCTGGAGTGTGGAAGCCGCTGCAGATATTTCTGGAGCGTCTGATGAATATTTCAGCTGCTGGTTAAAGATTAATGTTGATGTTAACAGCTGAGGTTCTTTGTCCTCAGGAGCAAGGCACTAACATCAATGGGTGACTGTTCTATTCCATGTGGAACGCCACATTGAGTATAGTGTCTTATTATTCTTCTGTATTCTCTGCTGGCTGGTGTAACTGCTACCTTGCTCCTTGGGGAAAAGCACCAGACTTTCAGGCACAGGGTAAACTTAAAAGAGCAGAGCAACTTTACACCTCCAGTGATTTCTAATATTGTGTTCGACCATCTCTCAGTTGTTACATGCCTCTGATTATGTTGTTAAAGAGCTTCTGCTGGCCCAGTTGGTTTTAGAGGCTCCTAAATTGAGGTTTCATATTTTAAATTTTAAAACCCTAGCTGAAAGAGAACCCACTGCTGAGCTCTCGTTCACTTCAATACAAACTGCACATTGTCCATGTCCTCAGCTCCTGTACTACATTTTTGAAGACAGCTCACAGTGAAGCCTATCTAATGGTGCAATATTCCCTGCATGAATAGAAAGGGTTGCCAACATAGAAAAACCCACCCATGGATGGGTAGGTGGGGTCGAGCAGGCAGGATAAAAAGTGATGCACTCTGACATCCCATTCAGGTCTGTCCTCAGTTTTACTGCATTTTTCCTCATTTCATGTAAGTTGAAGAACTTGGTCTTCCTGGTCTTTGTGTTTTATTTTATCTGCTTCAAACTTTGATATTTATTCTAGTTTTACAGTCTTCTGTAGTCCATCTGCTTCAAGGTTGTGCATTCAGAGATGCTCTTCTGCATACCTTGGTTGTAGAGAGTGGTTATTTGGTTACTGTTGCCTTCCTATCGCTTCAAAGCGGTCTGGCTATTCTCCTCTGATTTCTGGCATCAACAAGTCATTTTGACCCAGAGAACTGCTGATCACTGGCTATTTTCTCTCTTTTACTTTCTCAGATCATTCTCTGTAAACCCTAGAAATGGTTTTGGGGGAAAATCCCAGAAGATCAGCAGTTTCTGATATACTCAGACCAGCCTGTCTATCACCAGCAATCATGCCACATTCAAAGTAATTTAAATCACCTTTCCTCCACATTTTGATGCTCAGTTTGAACTCCAGCAGGTTGTCTTGACCACGTCTTCATGCATAAATGCACTGAATTTGCTGACTGGATATTCACTGCCAGTGAGTCTATAATCTTATACTTGAGGCAAACCTGCTTTATTTTCTTAGAATAGGCAGTTGTGATGCCTTACAGTGCCACCTGTGAACATCTCAGTGGAAAAGGGTTTGAACTGTAAACCCCACATCAGTCAAGAATTATGTTTGGACCCATCTGGCAATTTTCTCGAAGCTGATTGGCTCATATTGTGTTTGTTCTTAATGAGTGCCAGCGTAATGTTGCATTCCTACCAGCTGCCACTGTCAGTACCTACAAATGTGTGCATTTTCTGTCTGAATTTAAAGCGTTGGTAGGCAGAATCATTTTTCAAACACTACGGACATCTTTCACCATATTGTAAATCACAGCTAAAACAAACACACATTTTCCCTACAAATTAGTGAAGTTAACTGTGGTCTGTGTTGACTATTTACTATTTCAGGGTTCATGGGGTTCCAATGTTTGGACCCAACTTTCTCAAGAACGTCCGTTTCACACAGGTGTTTATTCTTTATACAAACTGCCATTTGTAGTATTAAACCTTTAATAAATGTCCATGTTTTGTTGCTTTTCTAAATTTTTTTTTTTGTTGAGGAAGAGATGTGGAGTAGGGGCCTTTTAACACCTCATTAGGTGTCGCTGATAGGTCGCGAGCAGCTGTGTGTAGGTCTGACTTACTAAAATAAAGAGTCAGAGCAGGCAGTTTCTTCTGGATGTAATACTGAGCACATACCTGTGTGTCAGTTTGGTAGCCAGGTTTGCTCTGCAGAGTAAAGCCCTTTTAAGACATTCAGTCTGTTGAAGTGGCAGAATTCTGTCAGTCAGATATGGGTCACTCTTCTGCTAATGTCTTCCACAGCTTTAGTCAGACACAACAGTGAGAGAGAAACATGCTATGGACAGTGCACTAGCTGAGTTTTTTTTAAATCATAATAATTTCATTGTCATTTAAAAAAATGCTTCACATTTGGGGTCAAATCCACACATAAAAATAAGTATACATATACCAGCATACAGAATATAATAAACACAAACATATATGTGCATGAAACATAACCAAGATTAAAGAGTGCATGACCAGAATAAACTAAAACCACCAGTTTATGAAAAGGCTGTCCTTTAAAATGTGTTTTCAGCCACAGTTTAAAACATCTACAGAAGGCTGTTCCACCATCTCAAAAGCAACCTGACAACAAGGTGGTTATATGTGGGTAGTGTCTCTAATAATTATAGAGGCCACATCTTATATGCAGTTGCACTTTAGAGGACTTCAGTGAAAATACGTGTCAGGGATTTTTTTTTTTTGTGTATAATAAAGGAGCTTAGCACTGTTATGCCAAGAAACTAAATGCAAAAAACATTCATGCTTTGAAAAGTGCTCAGCAGGAGGAATCAAGCACAACTTCTGGTCCTTGCAGTCAGCTCAGTTTGTAATAGATGTGAAATTGCAGAGCAAAGTGAATGAGGGAAAACTAAACATAGATGAAAGGAGTTATGAATTTAGCTCAGACAACTAAAGGCATGGCAGCAGTGTTTTTTGCACTCTCTGTGAAGCTTATGGACCAGCATGTCATGATGAGTGGATAATGTGGACCCAAAAATGCAGACTTGAAGACAAAACAAACCTTTATTTAGGTGAAGCTGAAATTCCAAATGGCAGATGAAAACAAAGTCCAAAAATCCAAAGTGGGGAAAACACCCAGGCGGAAAAACAATCCAACGTGACAGAGAACGAAGACAAACGGAGGCTTTAAATGCACACAGACACATTGAGGGTTAATGGAGAATGAGACACAGCTGGGGAACTAAACACACCTAAACTAAATCAGGGTTTCAATCCATCCCTTTCACAATGGCTTGTTGCTCCTATAAGGAAATATCAACTTCTGCTGACTGTTCAGAGTGCAGTGTAGCAGCTGGCTGTCAGCCTCACCTGCCTTTAGTTCAGTTCAATTTTATTTGCAGTCCCAAATCCAAAGTTATGTAATGTCAGGGCACTTTTTCATAGTAAGGTCAAGACCTTCCGTATTAGAGCGAAAAACCCAGCGATTCTCAATTGAGCATCAGATTAGTGCCCCTACTTTACATGAGCATTCAGGACATGTGCTGTTATTTGTCTTGGTGAGGGAGGGTGGGTCATCAGATAGCAGGTACTTTCACAAAGTTAAAGCAAAAAAGTAAATAAAAAATGGCATATAAATAGTATTCAGGAGTAATGAAAATGTGTCAGATAACACGACTGAAGCGCTCACTCTTTTTTTTTCCCCTAGGTAGCTGTGGGCCAATCCCAGTGCAGAGCCTGATGACATCATCATGAAGATCACATGGTCTTCTC
>VUQS01001436.1:10277-24651 GCA_015108495.1 Heterochromis multidens | reverse complement strand
TCCAGATCTCAACCCCATAGAAAATCTTTGGAGGGAGTTGAAAGTCCGTGTTGCCCAGCAACAGCCCCAAAACATCACTGCTCTAGAGGAGATCTGCATGGAGGAATGGGCCAAAATACCAGCAACAGTGTGTGAAAACCTTGTGAAGACTTACAGAAAACATTTGACCTCTGTCATTGCCAAACAAAGGGTATATAACAAAGTATTGAGATGAACTTTTGTTATTGACCAAATACTTATTTTCCACCATAATTTGCAAATAAATTCTTTAAAAATCATACAATGTGATTTTCTGTTTTTTTCTTTTCTCATTTTGTCTCTCATAGTTGAGGTATACCTATGATGAAAATTACAGGCCTCTCTCATCTTTTTAAGTGGGAGAACTTGCACAATTGGTGGCTGACTAAATACTTTTTTGCCCCACTGTATACTCCATTGAAGCAAGCAGCAGGACAGAGCAGTGGGGACACAGCTTTCTGAATTCACAGATCTATGAGCCAAAGAACAAACTCCCAAGGCAGGTTTAGAGACATTTGCACTGAGCAGCTGAACAGGTGACCAAATGTCCACAAACAGAAACCCCATCGGTTAAGGAAGACAAAAGATGAAAACACACACTTATACAGACAGAAACACAAGAAGCATTGGACAGTGTACACGTCTTGCATGACAGTTTGTGGATGTGTGTGGACTGCCTGTGGTGTAAGTTTACCCTCAGTAGCTGTTGAATCTGCTTTATCTTCTGTCATATTGCCATCAGTTAAGATTAGGGGTTATGTGTCAAGGTTAAAAGCCAAAAACCACATCAAAAATTAAGAGTAATTGGGGTTAAGAGTATTCACACACTCCATTTTATGCCTGATTTAGAATGTAACTTGTGATGCATTAGCTGTAGTTTCAATCTGCACAGAGGCTTCACGTGGTGGGGTTTACAGTTAATGAGGCAGTCCTATTGTTGCTTGTGTGCTCTTTGCTGCATGTGAAGTCACTTGGGGTAAAGTGCTGAACAGGAGTCAAAGCATGAGAGATTTGTTTTATAGAAATTAGTCATGGTTTGTTTGCATAGCACACACTGTACCTTACAGATTGTAGCAGAGTTAGTGTAGCATCACTGCTTATGCACAGCATCAAAATATAATGCAAATCATATATATTTTTACCTGTTTCCAAAAAAATCTGCACACTGTAAAGTATAATTTAAAACACTATGCAATGATTTGCAAATGCTTTCAACACTAAATTCTATTTAAAAAAGCACAAAGACAAGATATTAAATGTTAAAAATGAGAAATATCATTGGTTTTGGATAAACAGTTTGTGTAAATAAATGGAGTAACATCTCCCAACTAATAATTAGTGAAATTATCGAAAGGTCAGAAACACTATTAGGTATAAAAATGGGCATCCCAGTGAGCCGGAGTATTCCACTATTAAAGATGGGGAGGGGTGTAGAAGACTGGGTAGGTAATGCAAACATGCAAAAGATTTAGGGATTGTTGTCATCTATGGCACATACAATCAATGAAAGATTCAGAGAATCTGGAAAAATCTCATATGGGACAGGGCCAAAAATCATAACTGAATGCTCATGATATTTGGGTGTTAAAAATAGACACAATTCTGTTGAAGATGTAACAACAGAAATATACATAAAAAAGCTGTCAGAGCACACAGTTTGTCACCACACCCTCAAATTCAAGTTAAAACTCTACCATGCAAGGAAGAGTGCAAGATCCAGAAATTCAGCCACCTTCTCTATGTCAAATGTACACAGGTTTGAAGCAACATATGCTGCCACCCAGACTACATCCTTTTCAGGGAAAGCCTTGCTTATGTCAGCAAAACAATCCCAAAGCACATTCTGCACATATTACAGCAGCATAGCTCTGTATTAAAGGGTCCCAAATGGCCATGCCTGCAGTCCACACCTGTCACCCACTGAAAGCATATGAAAGAAAAGATATGATAAGGAATCCTAAGCTGTTGAGCAGCTGAAATGCAACAACAAAGCAAGAATGGGAAACCTTTTGCCTTTACAACTATTAAAACTACAGCATCTGGTCTCCTCAGTTACCAATCACTTGCAGAGTGTTGCTTAAAAGGCAGAGTTGATTGGTAAACATGGTCATGTTCAAACTTTTTATGTTTTGCTAGAAAAACCTCTCAGTTCAAAAATGTAATTTTACGTAGCAGGGGGTTGCACTTTGAATGTTTATTCTGATCCACTGCTAGATTTTAGAGGCTGTCACTTGTAACTATTAAGGAGGCACTTTGTAGTACTGTTGCATTACACCGAGTTTTTCCCTTTAGTTTTTGATCACTGGGCTCAGGATGCTTAAAAGCTGTTTGCATAATGCAAAAAACAAATATACCTGCCATACAAGTTTGATGAAAAAAAATAAATAAATAAAATCAATGGGCCTTCTGCTTATATTCTTAATTAAATCAAACACTGTTAAACATGTGAGCTACCCTCACATAGTCTCGGTTAGTAACGTTAGCTTGGAACTCGGTTTTCACGGTTATTAAGATACCGGGAGCGTTTCCTTCAGCAGCGGGGGTGCCTTCTGCTGGGGCTGCGGCAACTGCTTCCAACTCGGCTGCGGGAGCTGCTTCAGCTGGAGGAGCTTCTACAGGTGCATCTTCAGCAGGTGGAGCCTCTGCGGGTGGAGCGGGCTCAGGTGCCTTCTCGACAGCCTTCTTGGCTGGGGACTTCTTGATAGGCGCAGGTTTGCCCGGCATCTTGCTGGCAGACGTCAACTCCTCGGGATGAGGGTAGAAGAGGCTTAGGTAATATATATATACTAAGAGCTGGTGGGCTGCTCCACCCATTCCCTGACTTCTACATCCGCCTACCCACTTAAGCCACATCTTCTTCTATGAGAATAGTGAAGATAAGTAAAGGTATGAAGAAAAAGTTGCTTATTTTAACGCCGGCAGCACATCTATTGGTAATTAAACTTATAATTATGAAGTCCTAAATACATCAAAGAGTGGTCGTTCAACTTAATTTAAAGTAGTGGCCCATTAGCGCCCCCCAGTGGATTATAAACAAACGACAGGTACTGAAGTGATGAATGGCATGACTTTATTGTAACAATTGCTCAATGTTAGACATATGGGATTTAATGTGGTTATAGAGACATGCCATACAACCTTTATTGAGCCCACTTTTAAGCCAAGTGCTCCTTCCTGCTGGAGGAAGACAATACAACCACAGAGGACGCTCATTTTCTGCATACGTGGGCCCAACTTTCTCTTAGATCTCTCTTTAAGTGATTGTTGTCGCAGATGCAGTGACTATATACAGTGTTTACAATAGTGATGTCATGTACAAAAGAGGAAAAAACATCTTTACAAATATTTGCATAAGAAAAAAACAAAAACAAATGTCTGCTTTTAAAAACAATGTGAAAAAGAGAAAGATATCCAGTTATCTAAAAATCCCTCCCATGATAAGGTTTAAGTGCGGTAGGTCCAATGACAAAACTTTGGGAACACACCAGGGATACATGCATCAACATTACAGCTCCAGGTTAGCATCTGTTCTCACACAGCTTCCCACTTCTCAGGCAACTCCTTAATGATGACAAGACCTTCACGCTTAAGTTTAAAATGGTGTCAAATTGTGCAAAGCAGCCTAGTCATGATACACATTCGCATTCACTGCAGTTTACTGACACACACATCATCTTAACTAACAGCTTATCATGATCACTACCCGTCAAAGGTCCAAATTGATAACCCACTCTACACCCAAATTTGGGCATTAAGGTGATGACATGGAGGTGACAGAGTAGGTCAGAGGAACTAATCATGTTTCCTCTAAATCGAGGCCTCTGTGTGGTAGGTCAAAGCAGCTTTTTAGGCCAAATTGTGTTTCAGGCACGGATAGACTTAGGCATCATGCCTCTACTTTACAGCAGTAGAGGAACATCTGGGCAGAATATGGCAGTCTGAGGTACTTCAGGGTCAAGCTGAGGGGTTTAAGAGTATCCCTACAACCTACAGTTTCCTCCTCTTACACCGCTCTTTATACTTTCTTGCTTTATCGCAGTTAACAGTCAAGTTGTGAGCAATAAATACTGTCATCTACTACCTCTAACATACTTCATGTGCAAACCGATGAAGAAAAGAAATGGGAGGAAGTCACATTAAAATATCGCTTAATCAGTCTTTCCTTACTGTAAGTCAAACCACGTGAGAAAAGGAAACCGAAAATTTGAAGAAAGTCATTTTTAACAAAAATGTAAGTAAAGGAAAAAGGAAGGAAAATGTTACGGCTATTGTTTTGTTTTTTTTTACTGTCCTCTGCTTCTGCTTGTGGGGTGATGAATGAAAGTGCACCTTGCTCTCAGCCCCTCTCAAACTACACGGCATGTTGGGTACACACAGGTGATAAATATCGATCACTGGAGATGACTCAGTACAAAAAAATCCTACAAAATCAAGACTTTCAGAGCTGTATCCTCAGCTATTACAAGAGAAGTTTGTGTCTTAAAACTGATATCTAAATACAGAGTATACGCAAGCACAGCCAGAAATGGTGCTCAATAAACAAGCAGGTTGTGTTTTTTTTTTGTTTTTTGTTTGTTTGTTTTTCCTCTGCGTGTTTATAATTCAGTATGCTGACTTCCTGTGGTTATAATATCAGTATAACATTGGCTACTGAGTCCACGGATGATGACATTTTCTTTACAGACTCAACCCAAAAGTGATTCATTATTCATTTCATTTTTCATCCCATGCACATTACTCTTTACAGCTTCACAGTTCTGATATTCAATATATGACAAAATGGCAGAACTGAAAAGAAGAAAACATTCAAGGCCATTTTCATAGTTGTGTTTTTGAGTGTGCATTATATTCTACCAAGCACCTTTAGTGAGACTGAAAGCGCACCATGAAGAGAAGAGGCAGGAATCAATAGATGCTGCCATCTGCAGGATTTACTAATGAACTGCATGATTTGGCCAAACTGATCCCCCATTTGACACACAGTCACTGACACAGCCTCCTAAAATCCAATTATTACAAGTAAAAAAATAAAGTGCATTTTGGCTGTTGTCAAGTGCTGGTCCTACTTTTTGGGAAGTGATCAGAGTCTGTTTTTCTGTGGTTTGCTTTCCTGAAATGATGTATGTGCCTCCAAACTAAACCTATAAGCACCAATAGTTGTCATGAGGGTTGTGGCAGTTAAAAACAAAATAAAGGGAACAAATATTCAACGGGGTTATAGATAATATTTTGTTTTATACTATTCCGGTCACCATGCACTTGCAGATTCAACAACAGCCCATCTGATACCAGCTGAGAGCAGAAGGAAGAAAAGACACCATCTTTCCCCCCTGGGATCATCACAGCTTCCTATCAAAGCAGTTTCATTGTATTTTCAATGCTCTGATAGCCGGGAAGAGCAAACCCATTGTCCACTGTCCATAATCCTTCTCTCTCTGTAGATTCTTTACATTTAGCTTTGTAACTGCTCACTGAGCACACATTAAAGTTCATTATGGAGTCTTTAAATCCTCATTTGGACTGCATTTGCGAGAGCCATACTGTAGAGTCAACGGTTCCTTAGCTATATTGACAATCTACTCAGAGTGTAGCCTGCAGAGTGGGATCAAGACTGCCTTCCCTCTCTGGAGACTCTATGCAGTTGGCTGACTCCTGGAGCTTCAGCAGCATGGCCATCTGTGTAGCAGGAGAGGACACAGAAGAAGAATTAGCCACACAGAAGATTACTAGACATGTTATTTTTTTCTATGATTAGATTTGACTTGGCATATATGAAATATGGCTTGAAATGTTTCATAAATGTGCACATTAAACAACAAAGCAACAGACATTAAGTTATTCAACGTTTTATCGAATAACTGCCAGCACTGTGTACAGTAGCCTTTTGCGATAATTGCATGACTGAGTGTCTGTATGCTGAATGTATGTAATCAGCCTCTCTGTTCACTTTTCTAATGTGTGCTAAAAACACATTTCCTACCTTAAGTGTGTCACAATAAAAAGGACTCAACTGAGGAAACAGGGTTTTCATTGAAGCAACCACAGGAAATGCAGTGTATTTATCCAGATGTTAGCACTGATAGCCATTTTTACATTTATTAAGAGTTTATTAACAATTTCTGTGAGCAATGGAGCAAGACCACACAGTTACAGTGAGCTGCTAGATGAAGAGTTGCAACTCTCGCAACATAAACTTTGTTGCACCATGGTCAATTATTGATTCATGTCCTTATTGAAACAATATCAATTTGTTTGTATCACCACCAGTATTTTCCAATCTTAGCAAGTCAAACTGGACTGAAACACATTTTTCATCTTGGGACAAAAACGATCACTCACCAGTGGGTCTGACTCCAGTGTGCTGGGTGGAGGTGTGTCTTTAGGAGGCTTCTTCTCTTCACTGAGTGGACCTATGCTGGGAGGAGGTAGGTGAAAGAGCCTGGACTGGTCCTGCTGCGCATTGGGCCAAGGAAGGGTCCCTCTCACCCACTCCACTGGATCCTCCCATACTGATTTATGCCCATGGACCTGACAGGAAAAGACAAGTCCACAGCAAAACAATATTATTATAGAGGGGGTTCTTGTTGGTTCCACTACTGTTAATTTTTTTAGATGTATGTGTGTTCACCTTGATGCCATCTTTGGCTCCCTCCTGCAAATATGGTATGATGGAGTGGTTCCACAAGTCAATGAACCACTGCCTGAACTCTGCCACTGACACTGGGCATGACAGGAAGAAGCAAGGACCTGAGGGAGGCAATGTTTCCTGTTAACAGGTCTTTATCAGAATAACTTTATCATGTCTATATAACTGTCCCAAGTCCCCTAAGTCAGGCTTTGCTGCCTCTGTCCACTAATATCTCACCTATGAGGAAGTCTGAAGTGCTGTGTTTCTCCAGGAACGCATGCAGGTGATACCAAAGCTGAGGGATCCAGTCAAGCACACAGAGGAGTTCCTGGTGGTGTGCTAAGTCCTGATCCTCATCCTGGTAGGCCTCAACAGCTTTACGGTGCAAGTACCTCAGCAAAAACCCATTTGCTGGTTCTACGTTGTTGGAGAACATCACCATCCTGTGGCCATATGCAAGAAATACTTGCTTTATTCCATATGACAACTTTATTTTGTGTATAAGAGTTAAAAAGGGGTAACAGCGTATAATTTTTCCAACCCTCGGTTTACCTGAAGCTAAGGTGCAGCCCGTGGTTAGACGTCATTTTCACAGGCTGATTGGTCGTTCCAATTATGTAAGGACTGAAACATCAGCAGAGGAAGTTGCGTTGATATTTGATGAAACAAATCGTATTTTAACTCTTTGGTGAAATACAGTAACTACTCAAAGTCACTCACCATTTGTGATACTTGCAGGTGAGCGCTCCGTTAACAAGCTCAGTGATGGCTGCTGAATCGCTAATATCATCTATGATAACAACCAGTGGAAGTTCTCCTCCACACTCTCTGTCAATCTGATTTGCTAGATTTGACAGATACAACTGCAACTCCTGCGAAAGCAAAGAAAGGTGAATACATATTTCTGCAGGTATAAACACATTGCCTGTGAATCAAAAGACAACTAAAATCCTCAATCAGGTTTTACCTTCTGTGACTGACGGTGCATGTTGAAGGTGACAGCAGGGCTGCGACTCAGGAGACAAGGCTCATGGCCGGCTTCAGTCGAGTCAGTCCGGCTGCGTTGCAGGAGGTAGTGGGCCAGACGCTGAGCTAGGTAAGTCTTTCCTGTCCCGCTGGGCCCAGACAGAACAAGACGCCTGTGCTTCATCAGCAGGCTGATGTAATGCAGCATCATAGGCTTAGGAATCAGAGTCTCAAACACCAGTGAGTCAACGCATTTTTCTCGAAGACCTGAAGAGTTTTAGACACAGGGAAGAGGACAAGCAAGAGGGTGCATTACTATAGAATACCAATAAGCACATGAAAAAGTCATCTATAAAAAACCAAAACAAAACAGAAAAAAAACAATTGGCTTACTGGCTCTTTATTAGCACTCTGACATCTAAGAGCCCGAAGCCAACCATTTTACTTTTATGAAATGACCAAAATTTTTGCATCTGATTTTCTGACATTGGGCATTTTTGTTAACAAAGACTTTAGATTACAATAAAATATCTGTAAGATTTCTAGTGACTAGCAGCACTTGAAATGGTAGATAGTTGAGGTTAGAAAATGGTTGCCAATAATAGTTTTGTATACATAGTTTCAAGCAAAACAAATGGTTATGTAGCGCCAAATCACAACAGTTGCCTCAAGGTGCTTAATATTGTAAGGTAAAGACCCTACAATAATACAGAGAAAACCCCAACAATCAGACGACCCCCTGTGAGCAAGCACTTGGCGACAGTGGGAAGGAAAAACTCCCTTTGAAAAGGAAGAAACCTCCGGCAGAACCAGGATCAGGGAGGGGCAGCCATCTGCTGTGATGAGCATGGTATGCACTTGTTATATCTGCTAACCTTTCAAGGTGACAAAGATGCGAGCAGGACCATTGCCAAGACATCGATAAGGTGAGGCTTGGGGTTTGTCCCCTCCAATCACCCTTTGCCTGCCCTGGGTAAACTGGTACATGTGAGGGGACTCACAGGTCAGACCCAAGCTAGCTGTCGGGTCCACTTGATTTAAATAATCCTAAACAAAGGATAAAATGATTGCAGTTAAAATGTGAAAAGACTGAGCAAACAAATCACAGTCAGGCTATTGAACCACTAATGTCCTCTCATTGTAAAGAAGACTAGATTTACAAGACAAGACTTACTTTGAAGGTCTTAGCTATGAGGGAGTCGAGAAAAGCCCAGTCAGTCCTTGCATTAATCAGTACTGCGCCCAGGTAGTACTCCTGCTGCTGTTTACTGTCCTACAGAAACCGAGGAAACAGGCGCATAATCTCCAGACTGTCCAGTTTAAAGCTCTTGACATTATTGGACATTGTGACTATAGTGTCTTGTGTTTACCTCTGTTTGGTCTCCAATACGGACCAGTACACGTGTACACACTTCTTCACGCTGAGAAGACACGCTTAGCATGTCACCTTGAGACACTTCTGCAAGAGAGGAGGAAACGAGGAGTAGATGCATGCTGCACATCTTTATGAGTAAAATATTATTTTAGGGTTCTGTTGGTCTCTGACCTGGATCTTTACAATCATTCAGACTAAGGCTGAAAGATTTGGTGAGGGACATGCTAATTGGCTGCCTTAGAGAGGGCCCCAGGAGAGAGGCCAGGCCTGAAGGTTGGGATGTGGAGGAGGTGGGGCCAGAGCCAGGGAGATGGAGCTGACTTCCTGTTTTTAAATGGTCATTTTCTGCCTTCAGGTTCTCCACCGTTGACTGAAACACCAACAGATTAAAGGTTTAAATTGTATTAACACATGTTAACACAGGTTACTGAACAAAGACACATACAGTAGGCAAAACGAACCTGCATGTTATTCATGGCTTCTCTGAGCTGCTCCAGCTGATGTGCAGAGTCTAAGGCCTCTAGTCGAATATCCGTAAGTTCCCTCTCTTTCACCCAGAGCTCTGAGCGTAACTCTGATACTGCGCTATCTTCAGTATCTCCCTCTTCTGTACTTTCCATGATCCTGGAAAGGCCAAAGAGCTCTTACAAGAAATTCTCAAAGTCGCTACTTACCATCTCACTGTTGAGCTATGTGGTGGAGTAGGTGTTTGTGAACTTACACAGAAGAGGTGGCCGAAGCTGAGGTTCTGAGGGAAGGCAGCTGGCCGTCTCCTCCTTCTCCCCCTTCATGAGGCATCTTTGGGGAGTTGGGAGCTGAAGAGTCTGGGGTGGCAATTTCCTCAATGTCAGAGTAGGTTTTGGAGCCTTTCTTGATGCTGAATGCTTTGTTGAAGGAGCTCCTCAGCTACACAGAAAAAGAAGAGCAGACATATAAACTGAGGTAAAAACAATGACTTCAGATTACTGCATTTATAACTGGGAAAGAAAAAAGACAGAGTAGTTAGAATTGTTAATGTGACACATGCTAAGTATAAAGAAATAGTTTGTCATTTTTTACTGCAAATAACAGCCTACAAAACCTCAATTTTAGCATTTATGTGGAATAAATAAATAAGATATCATATGCTCATTTGTAAGCCTCACAGAGCAGATTTTTTTGTACCTTTAGCCAGGCAAGCCATTTCCTCCAATTTGCAGTCTTTCTTTTAAGCTAAGCTAACCAGCAGCTGATGTTAATCAAAAAACAAAAAAGCAACTTTCCCAAAATGACAAACTATCCCTTTGAGCTTTCAGTCATTTTCAGCAACTTAGTCCAAGTTACAGTCCGTTTTCAGTACCCAGATTTAGCTGCTGGGTCAGTAAGGGTTACATGGTTAAAAAAAACCAAAAAAAAAACAAAACTGATATATTCTTACTCAGAGATAAAAAACACAATAAAGCATGGTGTAAAAGACCAATAACATAATTGAAAAATGCGTTAAATAAACTTGATGAGCTGAGCACTTCACTTCTTACAGAAGACCATTTCTGCTGCTTGCCACTCTAACTGAATTAAAGCCATCTATTCAAATTAAATGGTCACAGAAGAGGCAGCCAATCAGCAGTGTAGGAGGCCAATCAGCAGAGATGGAGGGTACTCGAGGACTGTGTTGCACTTTTAGATGGTCCATCATGCTATATGACAGGAAATTAATAGAGGTTTTATAGAAACGCAATGACTGCACTCACCTCGAAGACCTAAAAGAGCAGAATAACACAACACAAAGGAGGGAAAGACTGGTCATACTTCATCCACGCTGCTTTGTCATTTTCATTAAGGAGAACAAACACAGACACAAACCATGCAGCGAGAATAAAATATTACCTCGCAAACAGCTCTTACCCAGCTCTTTTTCTTCTTCTTCTTAGCATCTTGGTCCTTCAAGCTGCCCACACTGGACATGCTGGTCAAACTGTTCAGACTGGAGATGCTCTCACATGAGTTCTGACGTCTAATACGCAGATCTGGAAAAAAACAAACAAAATCAAAACACTGACTGTTGTGGAGAGAAAGAAAAAATACGATTACCTGGATAATGTACAGACCTTTATGGTTATCTGGGTTGTTTAAGGCTCCTTGTATGACAGCCTGGGCTTCTTCATTCCTGGTCTTCAGAGCCTCAATGGTGTCCCGGAGCTCCATCAGCTCAGAGTCCTGTATAAACATTAAATAAATGTCACAGAATTGGTCTGGGGAAGACCTGTTTGTATCTGCTTGCAAAACTGAGCCAAGAGATAGCCTGTACCTGACTTGTCATTAAGTTATCATCCCAAAAAAAATATTGCAAGTTCATTTCACTGCATTGTATAACTGGGGATTTTGTACTGTAATAAATGAAAAATAAGGTTTTAATTTAAATTTCTTTAATTTCTTTCATTAAGTGACTCTTAAATAGGTAGTTTTTTTTTCCCAATTTATCAAAGACCCATATTTAATGGGGGCAGGCTTTCAGTAATGCACTTCAGCTCAAACGAAGTTCAAAAGGACAAGAACAACAGTGCCGCTTATTGTCTGCTAAAGTTGATGCCACTCCACTCTAAATGGAGCCGCCCGGCCCATCTCCTCAAGGTTAAAGAGTCTGTGCTCCGGGCTGAGCTGCACAGGTCAGTGCACTGGCACAAACAACAAAGACCTTTTCTGGAGTGGTCTAGACAGGGCTTTCAGAGGGAGCAGCAAGGCATGAAGCACTGAGAAAGACTCTTCACATATACACGCATACTCACACTAAACACCTCTGGCACAGATCAATTCTTTTACACCAAAACACACACAAAGGCAGAAGAATGTAGGAATGTGATGTTTACTTTAGGTGCACATGCACACTGTTTGAGTCACGCTTATCATTCAGCCTTTAGAGTTTTATACGCATTGATCCTCTGTCCTTCTCTCACACCAAGTCACCCTGCGGGACTGCAGCCAGGGGCCTCTAACCTACATTCAGCTCCTACTAAAGGATTTGATCAAAGTCACCTCTCTCCATGTTAGCTCTTAGCTGAATGCTCATGAGAAATTTGCGATGGTGAAATGCAGCTGGAGCTCAGCTTTTTGCTTGTTTGTGCTTGAAAGTGGGGCTGTGATGTTACCTTCTGTTCATGACTTAGTGACAGACTCTGCAGCCGTGTTGTCATCAGTGCCAAACTTTGCTCAAAGGCGGCCACCAGGTTTGCCTGTTTAGAAAAAGATGAAAGACAAAAAAACAACAATTTATTATAACCTAAATTTTTCATTTAAGTTTGTCTATATTAGAATATCAACAAATGTGGATAAACTGGTATTTATTTATATAACTGATTCGACAGAGCATCGTTTAAAGCAGACATGGTTGAAATTATCATCCACAGAGGGAAAGGTTGAATAGATTTTGTCTGACCCTTTATCCCTGTATAAGAAGTGCTAAAAAGCCGAATAAAGCACAAAGGCTGAACAGGATGTCGTGTGTGCGAAATTCCCCTCCTCCCTCCTCCCTAATCTCTCTCACACACACCCAATTTAGCCGAGAGGAGGAAGAGAAAATTACTTTCTATTCTCCTTTACAGAATGTATTAACACAGTAAAATAATGGATTCAGCTCAGTCATTAATCCAGCACATAATCATGCTGTGTTTCGTGCATCTGTTCTGCACATTCACTGGCCTCACATAATAAGGTCAAATGTGAAAAAAAAATCTTAGGGAGGGGAGACACACACATGCACGCACACACACTGATTGACATGAAGCCATGCATAATTCCTGCATTTTATTGCTGCAATTGGACGAGTGGAAAACACTGACTGGATGGTTATATTAAAACAAGAGAGGAGGAAGGGGGCAAGGCACCTATGTTGTATGTGTGTATAGTGGAAGTAAGTGGCTTTTTAGAGGGGAAGATTAGCATTAGTTAGACTCAGCAAAGATAGGAAATGTTCTGAAAGTGCAAAGAGATGATCTATGACCGACATGACACAGGTTCTCTCTCTGTTCTATTGTCTATGAAGGGTAAATTACTGGAATAGTGTGATATACAACTGTGTCAGCAAAAAATAGCACCAACCAATAGCAAGACACAGTGACAGAAAACTGCTAAACAAACCTCATCTATCACTCTGTGTTCATCTCCAACTCCATGTGCCTCTGCAATTATCAGTTACTTTAGCCTCAAGGTAGCTGGATCGAGGCAGACAGTTTGTCAAGATGAGTGACAAATGTTGGGGTGTACAATTACAGGGATGGACTACTCCTAATTCTTAAGTTGCCTTTAGAGGAAGTCATTTTTAGAGCACATCTTTAGAGGAAATCATGGTTCAGCGGTGTCGAAGTCCACTGGCAGCTATTAACTGCCCGTCTACCTGCAGAGAGCATCTGTTGTCAGATGGGGGCAATGTCAAAAATATGTGGTACAACCAGTCTGTGGGCTACTCTTGTTTGTGCTGCTGTTGGTCCTTCAGCCAGCCACAGAGAAGAGCAAAGTTATAAGATACAAAGAACTGAAGTGAAACTGAGTGTTAAAAAAAAAACAAAAAAACAATGAAAAGTGTCCACTGCAGCCCCTGTCAGCTCCGCTGTTGCTTCTTTCCCTGTCCTGGCCCACTTGTCAACCAATCAGCATTCAACTGATATACAGCGTCATCCACATCGAGCAACGTGCAGTTGGGATTTTGGAAGACTGCACAGAAGCAAGTTTTGGTTGAAAATCCATCTCAGTAGGCAAATATATATGCAGACGGACACAACCTTTCACCTTAATTAAGCATTAAGGTGAAAGGTTGGATATTGTAGCTTTGATGATGATGATGATAATAATGGTAACAATGTCTTCCATGTAGGTCAGCTAGAGGAGACAGAAACCTGCAGCCAAATTAAAACAAAGCCCTTGGCTGTTTTTATATGGTCTCTTTGTCAGTTTAATGAAGATTCATCTGAAATGAGTTGCCAGTGAAGTAGTACTTGTTAAGTAGTGGGCATTTATGCAACTGAAAACGCTTAAGAATCTGCTTTAGGGAAGAAGTGGTTGTTACCTAAAATATTTATTTAGATAAATATATTCAGGAAGTCTCACAAAAAAGAAAAAAAGCTTAAGATGTTTTATGCAAAAAGGCAACCGCTGTGTCAATTAATGAACAGGAAGGTATCAGACAAATAGTACATACATTTGCTGTGAGCTGTGTGGTTAAATTAGAAACCTTCTCCTGGGATGACTCCAGCTCTCTCCTCAGCTTGCGGATTTGCTGTGAATAAAAGCAGGAATGTTCAATTATAAGATAGCCAAGGTCACTAAACCTGATATTACGCAAGTGAGTGGCTGGTGCAGATTACATGATTGACAGACTTGTTCTCCCACAAACAACAAGGATGAGAGTGATGGGA
>VUQS01001433.1:0-14918 GCA_015108495.1 Heterochromis multidens | reverse complement strand
AATTGATAAATCCCCCCCACACCTTAAACGTCCTTTAAGTTAAAAATACTGAATGACAAATATGACAAAGAATTGTTTTTTAAAATGTTTTGGAGCCAAACTCTTCTTTTAGTTACATCCAACATAAAAGGCCCTCTGGTAGGTGACTTATTTTGGTTGTACCACAGACTGAAGTAAACTCACTTTATCGCAACAGATGATGAATAGCAAAAAAAAAAAAAGAAAAAAAGATGAATACAATAATTCAGATAAAGTGCACAAGTGCTCATTCAAAAAAAAGTGGGACACACAAATACATTCATCAGAAGTTCATTCGTACAGACACACACACACAACGTTCAAGTGGGTCAGACAGCCAGTTAACACACCAGAAACCAAAACCTCCAAAACCTATCGGGTGTGTGCTGTTGTGTTGTCAGCGAGTGTCGATAAGGCAGGCAGACAGCCAATTTTAAAACACTAACTTGGTCATGTGACATACCTCTGAGCCAAATAGTGACAGAGTCCTGACAGCGACAGTGTTTGAGGTGACAGTGAAGTCTTGCCGATTAATAATTTTATTTAATGTTTTTAAGTAAAAACAAATAATAAAAGTCCACGTTATTTTGTTCCAGCTTTGACACTGTGGCGTTCTGCTGCTAAACAATTAGAAAAAGTCACCTATGGCTATGGAAAATTAAATCACATGTTTAAAGAAAATGTTGATTACTCAAAAAATTAATTTGCAGATGAATCAATAATGAAAACAGTTTTAAGCTGCAGGCTTTTTGTGATTTATACACTGTCTAAACTGAGAAACCCAGACCTCGCTCTCCCCAACCACCTACTCTTAGCTCATCTGTGGGACACCGAGGCATTTCCAAGCCAGCTGAGAGATTTAATCTCACCAGCATGTCCTGGGTCTGCCCCGGGGCCTCCTCCCGGTAGGACATGCCCAGAACACCTC
Source organism: Heterochromis multidens (assembly GCA_015108495.1). NCBI lineage: Eukaryota > Metazoa > Chordata > Actinopteri > Cichliformes > Cichlidae > Heterochromis > Heterochromis multidens. Next base: position 13,972 of record VUQS01001433.1, on the reverse strand, counting down.
ACCCAGGAGGCGCTCAGGATTCTGGTCAGATGCCTGAACAACCTCAACTGGCTCTTTTTAACGGCTCTGCTGTTACTGAAATAATTACAATCCTCATGAATAGATAAACTCCATCCACTGAGGAAGACTGTGCATCTATCTTCAAATTGGCTTTAGTATTATATTAACAAACTATAAGCTAGGACCACATTTGGTCTTTTTTTTCAGAGAATATTTTATATTTATTTAGATATTTTTCCACATGACTCATATTGGCGTCAATACTATATTGTATATTTTGAAAGTAGACTGTAAGCTTGAATTGCATTGCTGCAATAGTATGTGTAACCTTAAATACAACTGATCATTTAGGAGGCAGACTGAAGGTGAGGGTCTCACTTTCTGCATTCATGTAGTTCATACAGAACTGTTTCAAGTCTGTGTTTAAGTGTTTCTAAAATAGTTATGTATTTAGCTGAAAAAAAAAAAAAATCAGAGGGAACCTCCAGCACTTTTTGGTTTTTCCATTTTTGAGATACATTCCTGCTTATGAAAAAGTTCTCAGGGGGTCAATCATGAAATTTTCAATGCTTGTTCTGAGTACTGATGTGTGGAAAGCAGACAAACCTTCACACTGGGCCGCCTTAAACCATAAAAAAACAGGCAATACATTATTTGTTCTCTCTGTGCATTTCACCACAGTTCCTGGATCTGTCTTGTCATTGTAAGAACTCTGTCACTTACTTCTATAGCAGTGACCCTTATTTATTTATTTTTTTATCTCTATGTCCATCCTCTTCTTCCTCCTTCTCCTCTTCTGTGCAGGGAAAGTGAGATTCAAGTGCAGCTTCATCCTCTAAAGTAAACTTTCACCAGTGTAACAGAAACCTGCTGCCCTTTTACAACCTTCCACACAAGGAATGGCTCATGCAGACTCATGCACACAGCAAATAATATAATTTCAATGCCGTCTGAATATAAATAGAGGGAAAAAGTGAAAATAAAGCCACAGTAACTGAGTACAAAGTCTACATTCATTCACACTTTTTTAAAAACATCCTTGGCAAGCATCCTCTGCTTTCCCAGCAATCATCATCTCTCTGCTGTGCTTGGTGACATTTCACCTTATTTCATAATTTCAGTTTTGCAATATTTCTTGTGGAAAATTTGTACCTCTTGTGTTTTTTTTTTCCTCTCTTTTTTTGCTTAAGTAGCCAAGGCATTTTGCACCAAGGAGTAAACATAAATCATCATCTTATAAATCTCAGAGGTAGAACCCTGACAATTTGCTCAGAGAGTAGACTGGCAGGTAGAAAGAGAAGACTGACAGACCAACGTAAACAAATGCTGTCTGTGTTTAAGACGGTGTCTGTGAGTCGCAAAAGCAGCAAACGAGAGATGACACGAGGAAAAAAAGCTATGATGAGTTTAAATGTAAATGTTCAGGGTTGTTTCTGTGCAATCCTGAGAGCTGCTTTTCTCTCAGACGTAGAGGATGACATTGCTGTCTGCAGGACAGTGAAGGCCTTCGGTGGAGGGGTTCACAGCTCGACATGAGGGGGGCTGGAGCTGCTGGCCGGCTGCCGGGTGACAGCTTTTCGGGTGAGGAGAGTCGCAGTCGTCCGACGTCAGCTCTGCGATGTCATCTGACTGAGTGTCTGACATCTCCAGGTCACTGCGGATGCTTTCCGGCTGAGCTAGGGTGACGTCTCTGAGCCCCTCCCTGATTGACGTTCCTGGTGACAGCCCCAGTGCTGAACCTGACAAAGCCCCGCCCCTTCTGGAGCTGCAGTCCTGAGGCTCCTCCCCTCCTGAGGCTGTTGCCATGGCAGCAGAGCCTGGATGTGGGGTTAGGTCCTCTTCGCTGGTCAGGCAGAGATGGCTGGGTTTGGTCTCAATGTCCACCTGGATCTCCAGGTTGGTGCACTCCCTGCAGAGTCACATGATTAATAACAGGTCAGCCGGGGTGAAGGAAGAAATATCAGATAAGACAATGACATCTACTGCACAGATTCAATTCAAATGGCAAACTAATTGTAGGGTTCACTTGTAGATTGTACATAAAGATGGAAGTCGCCTCTGAAAAATGAAGCCACTTTATGGAAGTACCTAAACCTGATTTTTTTAATTAGCCAGCTGGGGGCATTCCTGATCAGTTTGCAAAAAGTCCAGTTGTATAGATAAATATGAGAAAAGAACCCTACCTCTCAGTAGATTTATGACCTCGGTAAACACTTTCTTAATGAGTTTGTCTCACTTGGTACATTAACTTGTTATTTAATAATACATGATGTTTGTTTTTTAAATTAAGGTCCCATTTCAGGCAAAATAGATGGTGTAGTAGGGTACACAATAGGGTGTGGCTAAAGAGAAGAGTTTGTTGAATTTTGCATAATAAAAATAAAGTTGAAAAAAAAAAGAGTTTTTATTCTTTTCTGTCTCAAGATGAAAGACTGTTTGCTAATATTTATTTTTGAATAACTTGTTGTAATCTTACATGTTTTAGATGCAAAATCCCTCAGATTACATCATCAGCTACACATAAAAAAAAACCCTATTCTCAGTAAACAAAAACACGGTATAATTTCACAACGACGCATGCATGTGTTGTTATAAAAGATAAGGATTATAAACAAAAGGAAGAACAATGGTTTGCTTTAAGAGCAGCTGCAGATATCTCTAAAGTGATATTTATTTCATGTTAGTGTCTGTTAATTAAAGCTCTATATAATCTAGAGAAAGAGCTACACAGCTTTAGAAGACAACAGCATGAGATGATGGTGTAAATCTGCCAAGTCCACAGATTAGTTCCAATGCTGAAGAGGAGAGGAGAGGAGAGGAGAGGAGAGGAGAGGAGAGGAGTTTACTCTCCTACCTGTCAGGTAGAGTGTAGGAGGAGATGATGGATCCGGCCATTCCTCGGGTGCTGGCACAGTCGCTCCCAGCTCCCAGGCTGCCTGTCTCTCTCTGGGCTGATTCTTTGGCAAGTTCCCCTGCTTGAACCTCCAGCCTGGAGCATTACAAACACCCACATTAACATTAAACATCAACCACCATTTGCACTGCACAAAAAACATTAAATTATATCCTTTGGTACCCAAATCTAGCCACAGGTTTCACTCCTGTTAGTTAGCTTTGCTTTTCAGGAAAGGAAAAATTTCAATGAGCAGTCTTGATGATTAAGTTCAGAGACAAAGCCATGAATATGTATCCTACATGATCTTGCCTTTAGTGTACTATCTCCTGAGCTTGAGTGTAGCGTAGCTTTAGTTACTTCATCCCTTATCCTCACCTGCTGTACTTGCTTGTGCGAGTCCCCAGAGCACCACCAGCCAGGGTGTTGAAGTGTGGAGTGTCGCCCAGAGTCCCTGGGGCCACGGAGAGCCCCTCACTGGGAGAGGTGGTGCTCAGACCGCTGACCGCTCCGTCCAGACTGCTCTCACCAAGGCTTGGAGACTTTAGGGCTCGCCAGGCGTCTGCTACTGCATAATCATATGGAAAACATTCCTTTTAGTTTAAAGATGCCACCAGCTACATCCTGTTTACTGAAAATGTTCAGCTCAGCGTGCTCACCTGTGATTGGTCCATCATCCTCATCAAAGTCAATCCGCACACCACGCCCCTTTCCTCTGCTCACACCACAACCCCCTCCTCTGCACAGAGAGATGGGTACCACACCGTACACGTACGCCAACATGATGGGCACACCGATACCTGGGAGAGGGGCAAAAACACACATAATGTTTCACCCCTGTTTGGCTAATTTTAATATGACCTGATTTAGTATATTCCTTGGTGTTAGGGCAAGAAAAAACTGTGGGTAATCATATTAAAAAAATTTAGCTTTATTGTGTCTTTGCCTTAGCTTTCATTTTAATTTCTGCTCTGGTTACATATGATGTGGCATGAAGTATTTACTGTATGAATTGCTTCAATTTTTAAAGGTAGAGAATATGCTGCTTTCTTTAAAACTGCTCTTGGTTGTTTGATTGATTTTGGTTGGTTTTGTTGCTTAAATTATGACTTATGTAAAACTAAGGCGAGAAAAAGAGAATATTTATGCCTGAGACCACTGAAAAGAAGAAATAACACCTAAAGATTTCAATATCCAGAAACATGAAGCACTTTTCATTTTGCATCAAAGCTCTGCCCTTGTTTAAGGTGATCAACAGTGATGTGTCTAGACACCGAGAAAACAAACTGTCCTCATTTTTTTTTTTTTGGCTATCATCCTCAGACATTCATGGCACATAATATCTGACGGCCCTGTCGGGTTTCTTACCCACGCTGACAGCTGCAATGACAGGAGCGGTGATGATTGACAGGGCCACGCCCCCCGTGATGGCCAGATTCCTTCGGTGGCGAGACGCCTTCTTCAGCTCGTAGTGAGCGTGGATCTGCAGGGCAGGAGACGGACACAGGCTGTTTAACGCAAACGCTTCATGACAAAGGAGGAGGTGGAGGGTAACAGAGATCTGACTTTTTGGTAACTTTTAAATGGCAAAAATGTAAACACAGAAATCGTTGAATTCATATGTGATTATTTGCACTTTTTATGATGATCTATAACAACAGTGAATATATTTTGTGTTTTTTGGATCTTAACTCAGACTGAAAACGTGTGCTGGGTATTTTTCACTGTTCAATAATCAGAAGAACAATCAGTGAAATAATCATTAGTTGCAGTCCTACAATGCTGACCCATAATTTTTTTTAATGAAATTTGATTATTTGTTAAGTTTTTGACATGAAAACTTACAAAGGTTTTTATTGGAAGGCCTTTTTTTCAGTTCTATATGTGGATAATTTCTAAATAGCTACCTTGTTTCTTTTGATAATGTCTGCCGTTTTAGTTAGATTCTTGATGTTTTGATATAGTTTTTATTTTTCTTCTGTGAAACATGTTGTAGCTTTGTTAAGAAAAGTGCTATATAAATAAAGTTTATTATTATTATTTTATTAAGAGCACTATATGGTGAAAAATTTAATTTGTGACTATTTCATAGCAAAGCAGCATCCTTGAACAAAAATTGACCTTTTTTCATACAACAAACACTACCAGAAAAAAAAGGTGGTTTCTAATGTCTATGTAGTCATTGCTTGGCTGGTATATAAAACAAGAAGCTGTTATTTCAAAATGATGTTGAAATAAGCCAACCTTTGCCTTAAACTTGATATCTTTAGTTCCTCCTGACTCACACAGGAACTAAACTACAAGTTTAAATTTCCCCAGAATGCCCTCAGATTTATATTTCTACATCTATGTGATTTTTTCAGTGCCAGTGGTTTAACTGTGGACAAGTCTCATTTATATTTTAGGCAAACTCAAAGTATATGAAATATCAGAATTTATCCTTTAATAAGGAAACGTGTAATTTTTGTGTTCCTAATGTGGTCTTTTTCGAGGGCAAAAACTTCAATCTGCAGCTGCTTCCTGAAACAAACACTTAAAACCAACTGTGAACCCATTTACTGAGGCCTCGCTTAGTGACATTAAAGCAAGTTTTCAGGATTCACCCTGAATTACCATAGAGGTACTATATTTCTTTGAAACTTCAAAGTTTCCTTCTCAAGAACTGAATCTGTGTCACGACTTGTCATAGAGGAACAAACACTTCCTGGAAGGTTCCACTAATTATCAGCCTGAGACGGCACACCTGGAGAAATTTCAACATGAGGGAAATAAACACAGAGTGTGGGTGAGCCGCCGTGCATCCACTTAATCTCACTCGTACACTTTGCCCGTTCTCAAACAGGCTTTCAGAAATATGCAGTTTCAGTGTTATCCACAAGGGAGTGCTACAGTTTGTTAATGCACCACTAATCTCCTGCCAAACGCCCACTGTCAGTTTATTTCATTCTACATGAGGGACTGTTGTCTCTTAGTAAATACCATTTTGTCTCTGACAATAGAAAAGTATCGCCAACTGCAAAAAACATTACGCAGCTATGATTTATAAGAACAAAGGAGACTTTAGAGGCTTTAAAAACAGCAGGTTTTTACACAGAATGAATGAGGGTTTTACTTAGAATAGAAACAAAAAACAAAAGACACAGAAACAGGGTTTTTCAACATAAGGGGCAAAGCTGTGAACTAAAAGGGAACCAAATAAGATGCAGAAGGAACTGAAATTCAATATGAAATATCATCTAAAGATCTCTCAGTATTTCTATTTTATGTCTTATGTCTAGTTTTTATACAGGAGCCTAACTTTAACTACATCTATCAGTTGGGGGCAGTACTGAGGTCCATGTGTAGGTCAGTGTGAATGGAAAATATCTGGTGATACTGACGGGATCTGAAAGTACTTGTTGTCATTTCTAGAAAACTTCTGACGCTTAAATAATACGGTGTGCTGAAAAGATTTTGGTTCTGCAATGCTGTAAATTCCAGATCGTCACTCGAGCAGGATTGTGAAAGACTAACTGCAGAAGTGCTGCTAACTGTTTAAATGTGTCGCCACATCTGTGTGGTTTTGCACTTCTGGTTTCTGTAGCAGTGCAGAGGGATGATAAGCATCAAGTGAAGTGACCTTAAAGATAAAAAAAAAAGTTTCGCTCGGTGTGAAAGATGTTTCACTTCAAAATGCACTTGGCAGATAAAGTGCAGATTGAGAGTCTGAGTACATTAAAGTTTCATAACATGTTGATGTTTCCACTTAGAGCGCTTCTGTTTCCTTTTCTCAACTTAAAGAACTAAAAATATCCAAGTGACCAAAACTTAAAAACTGAGTTAGGCACAAACAGGAAATTACTTTAATTTTTTTTATTTAAAACTAAAATATAACTAGTCTCTAACATTACAGTAGACTTTAAATAGTTTATAAGGGTTTTTATTTATGATATAATTATTTTCTCAAAAAACTAATTAACAATTATGTCTCCAATAGTGAAAACTGCCTTTCACAAGTGCCCAAACCTTCCTGACCTGTGTAAGGTTAGCACTTTGAAGAAGGCCTAGTCAATCCTGGCTGATCCGAGTCACTCCCTGTCTAAGGAGTTCAAGTTACTTCTGTCTGGCTGCTAACGTGCAAAACAAACAGACTCAAAAAGTCATCTGTCCCAGCTGCCATCAGTCTTTAAAATGACTTACTGCGTTCTTCATGTTGCTAATTTATTCTGGATTTCTAACTGAGTGTGTTTTTTGGGGAAATTTATTGTTTATTTATTACTGTTTGCTTGATAGTTGTGTGATTTCTGCTGACTGTACATCTAATTGCCCCCTGGAGATAACAAAGGTTTCCTTGATCAAAATGCAAAAGAGCAATTTCAAAAACGGGGACAAAAAAAAAAAATCAAAAGATTATATGTTATACTGCAGAGATTAAAGTCTGTTTTTTTCTGGTATCACATCTCAAACCCTTGACATGACCATTCAAAGGCCTGCTGGTTCATTATCATACTGCTCCTGTACTGCTACTAAGCCTGATCTCTGCAGGTTTTTTTTACCTTGCGGCCGACGTAAACCGGGATGCCGATGACCATAGCGGGAACAGCGATGCCTGCGATGAGAGTGATGCCAACCGGAGCTCCGATCAGAGTTCCCAGCTGCCACAAAATCTTCTTCTTCCTGCTCCAGGGCTTCTTCCCCCAGAACGTACAGCCAGATGGACTGATGGAGGGAAACACAGACGGAGGGAGGAAGGAAAAAGAAAAGATGAAGGAAGAAAACGCACAGAGAAGAGTTAGATATGCACATTTTCAGGAGCTCATGCAGGTCTGTAAAGTCAAACAGGACATGTGAGTACCTGAGGTAGTGCAGATCGGAGATCTCTTTCATGCAGAGCCAGCAGAACTCGCAGCCGCACACGGCACAGGTCATGTGATTGCAGCTCCCGTCGTTCATCTTGATGATGTAGGCGCCACAGCGGGGGCACGGCTTGATGTCATCAGCTGGAGACAAAAAGAAGAAATATAAGATTAAGAAAGTCCAGGTATTTTCTCTGTAGTCTGATATGATTTTTATAATTATGCTTATCACAAAGTACAAAACTATTCAGTGTGTTATGAGAGGAGCTTAAAGCTTAAAGAGAGGGACCACAGCAAGCCTGGCTGTCTAAATCCATATATCAGCCCTCTCTAGAGCTTCAACCATCAGTTAACCTTCCAGAGAAGATGAAATGGTGGCACCATAGGTGTGAACGTGAGTGTAAGTGGTTGTTTGTCTCTTTGTGTCAGCCCTGTCCACTGTGACAGACCCAGTGTGACCCAAAGTTGAAGAAACAGCTAAGAAAACAGATGGACGGACAACCATCTCGCATCTCAAAGTGTCCTTCAGTCGCTGATATGTTTTGAAACTATTCAGTTGTAAAACATTAGTAAGGATGCAGGCATTAAAACAATAAAACACAATATATGTTTATCCACTAATGATACTGAATTCTTGATCTTTGCTTTTACTTCTTGTTGTTCCTATTGGAGGAAATGAGCAAACACTCATGCCGTTTTTGTATTGAAACAGAAATTCCAGACAAGTAACACAATCTCAAGTGCAGGTTTAAACAGGAAGCAGGTGGTTGGTTGCCTGCTTGTGGAAAATACCCTGGAAAAAAAACGGTAAAAGGACGAAACTCAAAGTAACACGAGAGTGTAAGGTGGACATGCCAGGGGAAACACAGACGGGGTGTCATCGCAAAGCAAATACTTGTCACTGAGAGTATTATCCATCACCAAAGGAAGCCACAGAACAAGGACAAAAGTACCCACACAAGTATCATGAAATTACAAATGGTACATGAGCCTAGCTTTAATATTTTGGCTTCATTTCTTCACAAGGTCAAAGTAGGAAGCCCGTGTGGGCGTCTGTGTCATTTCTGCCTGTCCAGACTAAAACATAATCCTGGAGTTTTCAAACTAAAACTGGGTCAGCAGCGTTTCCAAAAGTCTCACGTTTCTGGATTAATTTAAACATCTTATAACCTTTTTTATGATGAAAAAGAAAAATTTAATTAGAAGTTAAATATAAGAAGAAGTGAACTCTATAAGTGGTCTCTTTGAGTCTTTTCCTGATGGCAATAAGCTCAAACCTCATTAGAGTAATGGATCATTAGGCAGCTGCAGCACTTTGTCCTCTAATGCATTTTGAGTCAATTTGCTGTGAGTTTGAATTCTGGTTGCAGGGAACGCTCTCTGCTATTTAAAGGGCATTTTGGCATTTTAACTTGAAGCGACACTGGCAGATGTGGTTGATGTGTGCGTGTAGGAGTAGTTGTTATTGTTCCTGTGCTCTGTATTGTGCTGACACGACTCAGCTCATTCCCTCTGGTATCTCACTTTCGTCCTCACTTTTCTTCCTCTCCTCTCTCTTCATGTCTTATCTCTGCATCTTTCCCTTCATATCATGTCTTCTTTTTCTCCTCCTCCTCTCTGTGTTTGTCTGTATCCAGTTGACTAAGCAGCAGGTATCAACAGACAGACAGGCAGACTGACACAGAGGGAGCGGCCTGGAGTTTTTTATGAGTCAGTTTTGGCTGTCTGGATTGTTGTCAGTCCTTCTGAAGAGTTGGCACAGGAGGCAAAACTGGAAGTGGCGAATTAAAGAGGGAGAGAGGAGGGCAGCTGGAGAGATTTACCTAATACATATTTAATCAAAACAAGATTAAAGGCACACATGCAAATAAGACTGTTTGCACACAAAAGTGCGGATGTTTGTAGAGATTTTTACGATTGTATCTATTATCACTAAAACAACTATGTTAGGGGACAACATATACTGTTTTGGTTTCTTGCTAAGAGTTAGATGGGAGGAGGGAAATCACATCCATATCTATCAGTTTAATGTGAAACTACATCCAGCAGGTAGTTAAATTAGCATGAAAACTAGAACAGGGCCCTCTGCTGGCGAGCCCGTCTCTGTCCGAGAATAACAAAATCCAGTTCAAATGTACTAATTAGCACATTAGTTGGAATATTTCTTTATTCTGTACAAAACAGTGCAGCAGAAGTGAGTCTAAAATCGGGAAATGAGTTAGCTTTCAGCACTTCTGGTTCCCTTTTAAAACCAGGTTTAGAGATTTGTGAGTTTTCTTCGACAACATGTAATACACAAATACTGTACATATCCCATTCTTTCAAAGCTTTAACGTGCCCCGGCGAAGGTGTTTGGTAACTAGTGGTTACTTGTTAAATGTAACTGAAGAAGTTGCTCTGAACATTCAACTTCCTCAAGGTTAATTTGGACCCCTGCGTTGAATCTTTGCACAACCTACGACGTCACCTATTCAAGAGACCGATGGCAACGGCAGCATTTATACCTGTGTGGGCTGAGCCAGCGCGACCTGTAGTTATTTTTCTAGGGAGGTGCGTGTCAGGTTATGGCGTAAGTTATGGTGTAGGTTTTCAGAAGATTTTGCAGTTACGATGTACCTATGGCGTTAATCAGGGGTGTTTAACATACGGTCCAGGGGCCAGGAAAACACCACCAAAGGCTCCAGTTTGGCCCACTGGATGGCTTTAGAAAATGTGATAACTGGAAAAGAGAAGGGGATAAACTTTTGGCTTCTAACTGTATTTTGGTCAGTTTTACAGTCTTCTCAGTGACAAAGACATCACCCACAGGCCGGCATGCTATACCAATGTAAGTAAAGGATAAACCATTCAAATTTTAGACAGAAAGGTAGAGGTTCACAGGTTACACAGAAAGAAAGGGAAACAGATGGCAGGTGGGTTTTTTTATATAGGTTATTAGGCAATACTGTAGTTTCACTGGTCCAGCACACTTTGTGGCCCACAATTTAAAAAACCCCCTGGCATAAATTTAACTCAGAGGGATAAATCCACTGTCACGCTGAACACAGACACGTAGTGATGGTGGCGCTGTAGTCATGTGACCATGGCATAGTTTGTTTATAGCCTGCAAAAGTAGCATTTTACTTTAAGTGATTTAATTTACAGTTCAAAATCATAAAAGATGTTTTCATTTGTTATTATCTTGCTGAAAGAATCTTGTAACTAAGTATCAAACAGAGCTTATTTCCTGTAGTAATTCAAAAGTATGTGTAAAAATCCAAGTGGTTTTCTGTGGAAGGAGCCAAGCTGATGCTAACTGGGCTACAAAAAAATATAACTATTGAGACAAAGCATACCTAAGTCCTTCCCACACCTGAGAGGAAAATAATTCAAGGCTCTCCACTGACTTTAGCCCTACTGGCCAATTCTGAAAAACTTCTAAAAGCTGGTTTGTGATGAGAAGACTTGCCAAAAGGGTGAAAAGACCTCTGTCTTTATGATGTGGTGAATGAAACCAGGAGATAAAAGTAGAGACAGGCAATAAAAAGTCAGGCATCACCTGAAGAAGGTGGAAAATGGGCGATTCTGACACTCAGTACATGTGCTAAGTCAAACACACAGATGTCAGTTTTAGGCTGACATATTTCTGTAAGCTAGGCTTAAGCATTTTGGAAGTATGCAGCTTGTGTCTTACTGTAGTGTTTATCATTCACAGAGACAGCAGTACTATTATGCTTGCAAATACAGCAGCTTGCAAAATTAACAGCTAAAAAGTGGTAGGTGTGAAAGTATAGGTGGATAAAATAATCATCTCACATGGTCGAATTAAGGTATTTTGTTATTGTTTCAGCCCTCAGTTAAATATTTTGGAGCTGATCTAAGATAAAGAAACAGGTAACAAACAGCCAAACTGATTCCGAGTCTTGAAAGAGAAATCATTTCAAAACTTTGATCTAATAAAGCTTAGACTGAGAAATGTTTTGGTGTTGTTTTAAATGCAGGCTGACAGGATGCACGGCACCGCAGTCTTGAAAAAATCAATTGGAGAAACTGTGATATAAATAGTGTCTTATGCTTGACTGAACCCTGAACACTTCCTCCAGCTGTGGAAACGCTGAGAAGCTGGTACAACTGACACGAGATGAGCTTGACTCAGCGCTTTGACAGACTGAGAAGTGATGTGATAGACACAGACAGAAAGTTCTCAGAGGTGTGAAAGTATTTTCAGAATGGAAATGCTGGGTGAGAAGATTTTATCTGTCTGAACTAAGTGTACACACATCTGCACAGTGAGGGTTAGTCATTGTTTGACTGTGTGTTGTGTCTGTGACTGACACTGGTTAGTGAGTCTCCAGAGAGGCTTCAGGTACTCACCGGGTCCTTGCTCCTGTGTGTAGCTGGGTGAGTGGTTGCTGTGGGTGTGCAGGGATTGCGCCCTCTGCTGGCGGGCCGAGTCGCAGGTCTGGTTGGGGTGCCAGGCCTGTTTGCAGTGGTAGCAAAACTCAGCGCCGCAGCCTTCTCTGCGACAAACCAGCCTGGGACAGCTGGCACAGCCCGAGGCGATGACGGCAAACCTGAGAGGAACAGACGGAGGAAGGACGTTCAAATAAATGAGTCAAATGACAAAGTCAGAAAAGTTTTGAGGCCCTAATTGGAAAATAATAACGCTTAAGGCAGTGTTAAGAAGCTCAAACTGATTAAATGGGTTGCTGGTGCTGTTGATCCCACTGAGAATTAATGTCCCAAAATGCTGGGCCATATGTTTGAGTCTGAGCAATTCCCCCACATACCATCCACACCTATAACTGAACAGCCATGCGTAACCTGCAAAACACAAAGTCTGCAAAAACCTAACAAACTGATGAAAAAAGTCCAGTAAAGTAAAGATATGGACAGCTTTTGATTTTTCTACTCATATTTTATACTACAAGTCGCACTTCTCCATTCACACAGCCTTCATACAGGGTTTTATTCTATGCACTTTAACACTTTCCCCCTTGGACGTCTACTAGGGGTAACCCTTGTTTCTCTTTTCTGAACTGAGCAGCTTTCATATTTCAGGCCTGCTTCCTAAACAAAATGGCAGCGTGTGCATTCAGCTAACCTTGGAAAAACTTGGGACCTATTCCAATGGTCGTCAAATCACGTCTTTATTGATATATATTGAGGTGTCAAAACTGGTCATTAAGGGTACAGGTGAGGTCGTCAAATGTCGTCTTTACTGGGGAAAGTTCTTTATCTGTCACACACTGACACATCGTGGGTAATTTAAGGTACAGTATCTTGCCCAGTGACACTTCAACTTTTGCAAACTGTTCACAATATGTTTATCTTTTCAAGCTATTTGTGAAAATGGAGAACTTGAGACTAAAGTTCACCCAAAAAAGAATTACAGTGTGATTTACAGTCAGCAGTAGCAAAAGCTAAATGTGGCCATTGTAACACATCACAGATTTTTGTCTCGTTTTCTTGATGTGATGAGCAAAATGGGGGATCTGACTGAAATACACTCATAAGATAGCGACTAGGCTACCTACTTAAAGCATACCCTGCTTTATTGTCAGTTTGAGGCTAAATTAAACCATAACTTAACTCATTAGGAAACTATTTGCAAAGGGCATAAATCGAGTGAGTAGAAGGGTCACCTTCTCAATGAAGAACCCGAGTAGTCACCCCCTGCTGGCCATTGAAAACTGCCACAGAAGCTACATAAATCTTTTATATACATATATATTCTGAGGTCTTGCTACACGAGTCATGAGTGCATGTTTTGCAAAGATTATTTTATATATTTTTGATCTAATTTAAATCTAATGTCTTAACTAAAATGATTTAACTTTACTTTTTATCTTGAAATATTCAAACTGAAGTTGGCAGCACAACTGAGCTGTAATTTTGCAGCAGTGGCTAATGGACACATTACGTAGCCTAAAAGCCCTCTGTAGACTGAGAGGAGAGAGAAGATTTGATCAATAGAGCAATCACTTACTAACATCACTGAGAGAGAAGGGAAAAGAGATGGGATGAGGTCAATCGATATGGATTTCGTACGATAGTGAGAATGGAGACAGGGAGGAGCAGAGTGTTCACTGGGAATATACAGCTGTACTGGAGTAATGACACAAATGTGTTTAGCAATGAGGCAGTCAAAAAGGGAAACCGGCTGTTAATTTGTGCTAATTGAGATTAGTACCACAGCTAGTTTGATTAATTCAAGAAATAAACCTCCTAACTTTGACAGTACTGTACAAAAGTCTCAACCCCC
>VUQS01001429.1:0-10505 GCA_015108495.1 Heterochromis multidens | reverse complement strand
TTGTTATTATTCCTATTATCACTGTTGTTATCAATAATAACACTAATAATTATCATAATATTTTTTCTGAATAAATTAATTTGGATTTTTTTCTCAGACTTTAAAAAAAACACCCGTTTGTGTGTGTGTGTGTGTGTTTGTGTGTGTGTGTGTTTGTGTGTGTGTGTGTGTGTGTGTGTGTGTGTGTGTGTGTGTGTGTGTGTGTGTGTGTGTGTGTGTGTGTGTGTGTGTGTGTGTGTGTGTGTGTGTGTGTGTGTGTGTGTGTGTGCGTGTGTGTGTGTGTGTGTGTGTGTGTGTGTGTGTGTGTGTGTGTGTCTGGGTGTGTGTGTGTGTGTGTGTGTGTTCCTGTGTGTGTATGTGTGTGTGTGTGTGTGTGTGTGTGTGTGTGTGTGTGTGTCTGTATATGTGTTTGTGACACATAATGTACTTGATAGTGAGGGTGAAAAGCTGTAACAGTGCCTCCCCAAGAGCCAGAGACAGACAGAGAAAGACTCAGGAGACCTGGGCCATCCGCAGCCCCCCAAGAGTACTGAAGACCGGAGGCCACACATCTCGATGGCAACTGCATGCCCGCCCCAGCAGAGGAAGGACGGAGGCCACAGATGGAGCCCTCACGGCTAAAGGGAAAGAGCCCCAGAGAACCAGAGGCAAGGGCAGTCCACTCCTCCAGAGGCCGGCCATCCCAGCGTAAGCCGAGATCAGGGCCCTAGAGCCCCAGCCGTCCGAGAACTGCCCGACACCCAGCGGAGCCCTCACCCCACGCCAAAGAGGCCTGAGACACCCCGGACCACAACCCCCAAGAGAGCAGGCCAACAACAACGCCAGAACATCCACATACTGACAACATAACTCACATGCAGGCCACTCATTCACACATTGACACAAGGACACACAAAGACACACACCCATCCCCATCAACCCCCCTCTGAAGTGTGGGTGAATGGACACTTCCCCTCCAAGCCAGCAGCGACCCTTCCCCCCAAGCCGGCAGCAACCCCGGGACGCATGTGTGCATATATGAAATGAAAAGGTTGTGTATGACTCTGTGGAAACTGGAGTGCTATTAAAATTGAGGGGACAGATGTGACATGGGCACCCGACTGCTGGTCAGTAGCACTCATCCACACCAGCCCCCAAGACCCTTAATGTCTAAGGTGCAGATAAAATTGAGGGGCAGGCAGCAGTGAAGGGGTGTGTGAGGCCACTTCAGCAGCCCCACCCACCAAGCTCTAGGTAACCCACCTGCCCCCCAAGGCCCTATGTGTATAGTGATATGTCGTGAGCCGTAATGACTATAGTGTAATTAAAAAGGAGGGGAAGGTCACCACGCAGCACAGCGAGCAAAGCCACATGAATGACCCTGCCTACTGTGGCCTATGCAGTACACCTTCCCCCTACATCCATCCATCCATTTTCTTCCGCCTATCTGGGGGCGGGTCGCAGGGGCAGTAGCCTAAGCAGAGAAGCCCAGACCTCACCCCAGCCACCTCCTCCAGATTATCCGGAGAACACCGAGACATTCCCAGGCCAGCTGAGAGATATAATCTCTCCAGTGTGTCCTGTGTCTGCCCCAGCGCCCCCTCCCGGTGGGACATGCCCGGAACACCTTCCCCAGGAGTCGCCCAGGAGACATCATTGTCAGATGCCCGAACTACCTCCACTGGCTCCTTTCAGTGTGGAGGAGTAGCGGCTCTACTCTGAGTCCCTCTCAGATGGCTGAGCTCCTCACCCTATCTCTAAGGGAGAGGCCAGCCATCCTTTGGAGAAAGCTCATTTCCGCTGCTTGTATCCCCGATCTCCTCCACTTGGGGTAGCGACTCGTCCCTGACCGCACTCCACCCTTTTCCAGCTCAGTGCTGATTTGTCTGTTAGTTGAACCTCGGATGCAGGAGGAGACCCTACATGTGTGAGTGAAATGTTATTTGAGGGAGTGTGTGTGTGTGTGTGTGTGTGTGTGTGTGTGTGTGTGTTTAGGAGGGGGTGTCAGGATGCTTAAGACCGGAAGATAGAGGACTACCCCCGGAAGGAGCAAGCCAGCTGGCTTAGTGGGCACCCCTACTCCCCACACCCCACCGCAGGGCGGGGGAAGCAGCTGCGAGACTCGCAACAACAGCCATTCTCTTGTAGATTTTTTTGGATCATTGTCTTGTGAAACTTTAGGTGTTGGACAGGTTGCTTCACATTTGACTTCAGAATATTTTTTACTTGATTTACAGAGGAGTTCATGGTCAACTCATTGACTGCAAGGTGCCCAGGTCCTGTAGCTGCAAAACAATCTCAAATCATCACCCCTTCTTCACCGTGCTTCACTGTTAGTATGGGGTGTTTGTACTGATGTGCTGTTTGTTTTTTTGCCAAATGTGGTTGTGCATTATGACCAATCATCTCCACTTTGGTCTGTCTATCCAAAGGATATTGTTCCAGAAGTCTTGTGGGGGGGTTTTCAGATGCAGCTTTGCAGAGCTAAGCCTTGCTGTCAAGTTCTTTTTAGAGAGGGTTTCTCCTAGCAACTCTTCCAAATAAGCCATACTTGTTCAGTCTTTTTCTAATTGTACTGTCATGAACTTTAACATTTAACATGCCAACCAAAGCCTGTAGCTCCTGGGTTTTTTGCAGTTTCTCTGACCATTGTACAGTCTGACCTTGAGGGTAATAAGCTGGGACATCCATTGCTGGGACGATTGGCAGCTGTCTTTAATGTTTTCCACTTCTGAATAATCTTTATCACTGTCAAATGATGTCACAATGTTTGGAAATGTCCTTAAAACCCTTCCTATATCAATGCAGCAATTTCTTGTCTAAGATCATTAGTGGTGTCTTTCCTCCTTGGCATTGTGTTTACACACACCTTCATTCTACAGACCATCAAAATTGATGGCTAGTTAATCAAGTTCATTTGATTAGCAGTACCTGTCTATTTACCTTATTAAGTCCTATGGAAGCAGTAAGGGTGTACCTAATTTTTCACACATTGCACACGTTGTTAGCTTTGTCAATCCAGCCATTTTTTTAACCATTTGTCTAATTTAGCGTTGCGGAGGGGCTGGATCCTTTTCCAGCTGTCATAGAGCAAGAGTAAGGGTTCACCCTGGACAGGTCGGTCGCCAATCCATCACAGGGCTACGACAGAGAGGACCAATTAAATTAACATGCATGTCTCTGGATTTTGGGAAGAACTGGAGTACCTGGGGATAAACCCCAGGTACTCCAGGGAGAAGATGCAAGGTCCACAGAGAGTCTCCACCTGGTCAGCAGATTTGAACCCAGGACCTTCTTGCTGTGAGGCAACAGTGTTGTACCTCCTTTTAACTTTGTGTCATAAAACAGACATCCGTTTAGAGACTCGCTTCTGTTACTGTGATTTACTGTGCTGTACATAGCTGTTTGTATATTTTTCCTGTGAAATTACAGAGTATCACATGCTCTGTAATTAGAGTACATTAAATTTGAACAACAAAGTGAAAACGAATCATGCAGGTACTGAATCTTTAGGGAGTTAAAAAAAAAATCAAAGTAATATTCTTTAAAATGACCATATCAAAAGAGTCCTTCAAACAGCTGTTGGGGAAATGCTCCACATGCCAGTGTTATCACTTGAAAGAAACCTGTGCCTTCTTATGTCTTCTCAGACAGTAATATGTTCTCAGTGATATTTCCCTCTTTCTGCAGGATAATCTCTTTGAGTGGCACTTTTCTGTTCGTGGACCTCCAGACTCAGATTTCGATGGTGGGGTTTACCACGGCAGGATCATACTTCCCCCAGAGTACCCCATGAAACCTCCCAGCATCATCCTCCTTACAGTAAGATGCAGATGAAGACCACATCTCAGTTGCATTCGATTATTCTCCTGCTGAAGCAGAACAGGAAGGCATCAAATCAGATAATCGAAGACTGGAAAATGGACAGCATGTCATTTAACTCTCAGCCAATTACTGTTGCATCACACATAGTAACAGTTATCAGGGCAAAGCCTAGGCTGTTGGTGCACTGTCAGAGGGAATTGCACTGGTTATGTGAGAGTCAAAGATTGTCTTATTTTTATGGTAGTTTCATTTTAATGCAGAGAGACGGAATATCAACCAAAATTACAGAAAAAAACAAATTATATAAAAGTTATAAGTTGATTTGCATGTCATGGAGTAAAGTAAGTACACTGCTTGAAAAAAATTAAAGGAACATTTTTTTATTTAGAGTATAGCATCAAGTCAATAAACCTCTGGGATATTGATTTAGTGAGTTAAGTAGCACGGGGGGTTGTTGATCAGTTTCACCTGCTTTGGTGTTAATGAAATTAACAACAGGTGCACTAGAGGGGTAACAGTGAGACAACCCCTAAAACAGGAATGAATTCACAGATGGGGGCCACTGACATTTTTTCCCTTCCCATCTTTTCTGACTATTTTTTCACTAGTTTTGCATTTGGCTGGGGTCAGTGTCACAACTGGTAACATGAGGCGATACCTGCACCCTACAGAGGTAGCACAAGTAGTCCAACTCCTCCAGAATGGCACAACAATATGTGCCATTGCCAGAAGGTTTGCTGTGTCTCCCAGTCTCAAGAGCATGGAGGAGATTCCAGGAAATAGGCAGTTACTGTAGGAGAGGTGGACAGCGCTGTAGAAGGTCCTTAATCACCAGGACTGGTATCTACTCTATGTGCAAGGAGTAACAGGATGAGCACTGCCAGAGCCATACAAAATGACCTCCAGCAGACCCCTGGTGTAAATGTCTCTGACCAAACAATCAGAAACATACTTCATGAGGGTGGTCTGAGGGCCCGACATCCTCTAGTGGGGCCAGTGCTCATTGCATGGTATCATGGAGCCCAATTGCCATTTGCCATGGAATACCAGAATTGGCAGGTCCACCACTGGTGCCCTGTGCTTTTGACAGATGAGAGCAAGTTCACCCTGACCACATGTGACAGATGTGAAAGGGTCTGGAGAAGCCGTGGAGCTGTCTGTAACATCGTTCAGCATGACCACTTTGCTGGTGGGTCAGTGATGGTCTGGGGAGGCATATCTATTGAGGGACGCACAGACCTCTACAGGCTAGGCAACAGCACCCTGACTGCCATTAGGCATTGGGATGGATGAAACCCTACGCTGGTGCAGTTGGTCCTGGGGTCCTCCTGGTGCACAACAATTCCCGGCCTCATGTGGTAAGAGGATGCAGGCAGTTCATGGAGGATGAAAAAATTGTTACCTTTGACTGGCTCCTACGCTCATCTGACCTAAATTCAATGGAACACCTCTGGGACATTATGTTTCAGTCCATCCGACCCAGCCAGGTTGCACCTCAGACTGTCCAGAAGCTCAGTGATTCCCTGGTCCAGATCCCCCAGGACACTATCTGTCGTCTTATTAGGAGCATGCCCTGAGGTTGCCATTGCCATTTTGAGTTGCTGTAATGAAATTTTGGCAAAACGGACTAACCTGCTGCATAATTTTTTTTCACTTTGATTTTCAGGGTGTTTGAATTCAGCCTTCTGTAGGCTGATAACTTTCATTTCCATCAAACGATGTGGCATTCTTTTATTCCTAACGGATTACCCAGTTCATATCAGTATAGATATCAGCATGATTGGTTTTTTCAGAAGCAAAACACAACTTAGTACTCGGTGGAGAAACCCTTGTTGGCAAGCACAGCAGTGAGATGTTTCTTGGTCACCAGGTTTGCACACATCTCAGGAGGAATTTTGACCCACTCCTCTTTACTGAAACTATGCTTTAGGTTTCGCGCCTTCCGCTTGGCAACCTGAAGCTTCAGCTCCCTCCATAGATATTCTATAGGCTTGAGGTCTGGAGACTGGCTAGGCCACCCCATGACCTTAATGTGCTTCTTCTTTAGCCACTCCTTTGTTGCCTTGGTGGTATGTTTTGGATCATTGTCATGCTGGAAGACCAATCAGTACCCCAATCTTCAGTGTTCTGGCTGAGGGAAGAAGGTTCTCGTCCAAGATTTTATGGTACATGACCGTTGTCCATTGATCCCTCAATGCGGTGAAGTCACCCTGTACCCTTAGTAGAAAACTGGCCCTAAAGCATAATGTTTGCACCTCTGTGCTTGAATGTGGGGATGGCATTCTTTGGATCATACTCAGCATCTCTCTTCCTCCAAACACAGCGGCTCGAGTTGAAGTCGAAGAGCTCGATTTTGGTTTCATCTGAAACATTTAGCTGTTCACTGGCAGACTTAAGATGGGCCTGTACATGTGCCTTCTTGAACAGGGGGACTTTGCAGGCGCTGCAAGATTTCAGTTCATTATGTTGTAGTGTTTTACCAATGGTGTTTTTGGTGACTGTGGTCCCAACTTCTTTCAGATCATATTAACAAGCGCCTCCTGTGTAGTTTTGGGCTGATCCACCACCTTTCTCATGATCATCCTCACCCTGTGAGGCAAGATCTTGCCTGTACCTGCAGCCGGAGGGCGATTGATGTTAATTTTATATTTCTTCCATTTCAGAATAATTGCACCAACAGCTGTCACCCTCTCACTAAGCTTCTCGCTGATGGTCTTGTAGCCCATTCCAGCCTTGTGCAGGTCTGACATCCTAATTGATTGATTGATTGTAATCTGTGTGCTACATGGGCACACAGCCAGTCTATGGGAGCCAGAATTCTGGTTGGGTTGTATGCAAATCAATTTGACATGCATATCAATTTATATCTTTTATGTAATATGTTAATTCTGGATTTTTGGTTGATATTCTGTCTCTATTAAAATGAAACTACCATAAAAATTAGACTGTTCATTTCTTTGTAAGTGAGCAAACTTTAAATAATAATCAAATCATTTTTTCCCCCACTGTATTCAGGCAGCTGTGGTACATGAATTAATGACTGATAAAAGCCAGAATTTGTTGTGAGAAAATTGTTTTGACACTTTTTTATTGTGTCCAGCTACTATTTCTTAATTAAATCAACTTTTTTTCTTTTATTTTCATTGTTTGAAAGCTCTTACATTTGCACAGTGGCAGCCTCATGTTTTAATTTTCAACTCCTCAAAACTTTTATGTCAGTTTGCTTTTATAACTTTTGAGAATTATATTTTAGGCCTTTGACTTCTCACACATAGTCATCACTACCTTTTCTTTATTGCCCTACATTAGCCAAATGGAAGATTCGAAGTTGGGAAGAAGATTTGTCTCAGCATCTCTGGCCACCATCCAGAGACGTGGCAGCCCTCTTGGAGCAGTAAGTATCATAAAAAACAAGATCCCAGTTCTCAAAATGTATCTTATTCCCTGAGGTCATCTAAGTAGTCGGGAGATGCATTCGGAATGACTGTTTTTGTAGAGCTGTGAAATGAGATCTGTCAAGAGTACAGAAGTGATAATCTACTAATTATTAGCACAAATGCTCTTAATCAGTACAGCAGCAGAATCATGTCATACTCCTCACTCTGTTGAGTTACTCTTTTCTTTTAACATGTTTTCATTCATTACACTATCCTAGTTTCTTAAATTATGCTGCCTTTGTAGTTAAGCCTCCACCAATTAAACTAAACACTTAAATCTCTATAACATTTTTACATAGAAAGGCTGGACTAGCTGTTATATTGATGTTCAAAAAGTACCTTTACCTTAAAAATTGACATCCAGGCAAGATGGTAAGTGCTAAATGGACTGGTTCTTATATATTCTACTCTACCTGAGCACTCAAAGCGCTATGTAGGATAGCAAAATACTGTGAATAATGTCAGAAGTACAGTGCATCCGGAAAGTGTTCACAGCGTTTCACATGTCTTGTAGCCCATTCTAGCCTTGTGCAGGTCTACAATCTTGTTCCTGACCTCCTTTTGACAGCTGTTTGGTCTTGCCCATGGTGGTGGAGAGATTGGAATGGAAGAATTTGATTCTGTGGCCAGGTGTCCTTTATATAGATAACGAGTTGATATCAGGAGTACCTGTAATTGGTTGATTGATTTGAGTGATTTTAATCTCTGTGCCACACGGATCAAATACTTGTTCCACTCAATGAGATGGAATTCAATTTGTAACGTTTATATAATTTGCTTTTTTCTGTAGTTTTGGTTGATATTCTGTGTCTCTCCATTAAAGTGAAACTACCATAAAAATATGAAACTGGTATGAAACCGCCCACTGGATATACATACACACTTTATTGCTCGTCTGCCTTCACACTCATATGAAATTGAGTGACATCCCATTCTTAATCAAAAAGGTTTAATAGGATGTTGGCCCACTCTTTGCAGCCATAACAGCTTCAACTTTTCTGAGAAGGCTTTCCACAAAGTTTAGGAGTGAGTTTATGGGAATTTCTTCCAGAAGCACATTTGTGAGATCAGGCCTGGCTCGCAGTCTCCGCTTTAATTCATCCCAAAGGTGTTCTGTCGCTTTGCGTTGCGCTTGGTGATGTAAGACTTGGATGCAGCTGCTCAGCGATGGAAACCCATTCCATGAAGTTTGGAGGTTCTGTTCTGTGATTTTACATGGCGTACCACTTCGTAGCTGAATTGTTGTAGTTCCCAATCGCTTTCACTCTGTTGTAATACCACTAACAGTTGACTGTGGAATATTTAGTAGTAAGGTAGCATCCTATCACAGTACCACGTTGGAATTCACTGAGCTCCTAAGAGCAGCCCATTCTTTCACACGTTTGTAGAAGCAGTCTGCTTGCCTAGGTGCTTGATTTTATGCACCTGTTGCCATGAAAGTGATTGGAACACCTGAATTCAATGATTTGGATGTGTGAGTGAATACTTTTTGCATTATAGTGTATTTTCCCCTTTCAATACTGAGCTAATAGAAATGACAGTGAATGTCAGTGCTCTACACATCATGTCAAATTAGCTTCAGTGTGGGCTGTGATGAAAACCCATTAAATAAACTGGATTTCACTAACATTTCAATTAAGTGACTTAAAAAAAATCTAAGCTTAACAACTTAGTTGTTTCAACCAGTGAATTAAAGTACACACTCTCTGATTAACACGAAAGGAAGCAGCAAATTTTAGTAGCACCTAGTCTGAAATAAGTCTCTTTGGGGCAAACTGTCTTACTTTGGTTCTGATGAATTGCCATTTCTAATTGTGTGTATAGCCTATGAGCAGTGTATGTGAATGTGACAAAAATGTGTACAAAAAAAGCTGGGCAATAAAACACTGCAGCTCACATTTTCAAACATAAACAGTATTAAGTACAGACAGACCAAGAAACAGCTTGGGGAAAAACATTTGTCAAGATATTCATAAATAACTATACAAATCTAAATAAATAGGAATATGGAAAATATACTAATTTATACTGTCTGTGACGGTTGGAACTCAGTGCAATTACCAAGTCAGGCCTCCTGCGGTCATTCCAGACAGGATCAGACACAACTTGTAGATAACACTTTAAGAACCCAGCAGGGGAAGTCAAATCTCTAAGGCATGGCTAGTCATGTGACCTACAGTTTGTTGGTAAAAAGAAGTTCAGAGCAACCTTTGTCTTTGATTTAATTCTGTTATTGATTTGAAACTCTTTTTACTTATGAGAGGGAGCCAGTAGAGAAATGCTTTGAGGAAGATGCACCATCTCCCACTGAGTTTCCACTGATTAAAGTTCCATGCTGAGAAGTAACATGAAAGCAGAACTCAGCAAATGGACCAAATGCCAGTTAAAAACTCAAATGAGTTCTCGGTAGTAATAAATTATTAATCTTTATTCTTGAGGTATGTACAAATGCTCTTATACCAAGACCCTCAGCACTAGGTAATCTATCAAGCAACAGCTCCCAACCTGCCATATTGTATAGTATTTCATTACCAATATACATTGTTTAGGCCAACATGAAGCAGAGGTTTGGAGTGAGCATTGTCATTTATAAAACTATTACAACACAAAAGTTTTAGACACAATCAAAGTTCATGAAGTACTGTAATAGACCCTTTTGGCATTTGCATTTGCATACAACATATTGACTCTCCTCCGATACTCCATTCAACATCCCCCTTGACCTCGTCTCGCATCTGCTCCTTTCCCTAGAAGAAAGACAAAAACAAAAACACCCTCCCAAGATATTCTTCTATCTGTACTGTATGTACTTACTGAAGGTCCCTGTGGATCCACTAAGTCTGACCTTTCTTACTCTTTAGAATATGGGCCTAAGTTTTCTTTAAAGACTATTTTCTACCAAGTTATTTATTAAACTTTAATTAGTAAAAATGTAATAAGCAAAAAGCAAGTGTATGTAAGCGTGCTGCTAGTCTTTCTGCAACTCAATCATGTCATTCTCAATATTTCAATCCAATCATAGCGCTGAACTGAAGCTTTAGACCCTCTGTACATGGAGTTCAACTCTTAAATAAGCACAATAGCAATATGTATATTAAATCACACAAAAATAACTTTATTTAATCATTTTAATCCTAACAAATCCCTCCTTTCACACATTTATGTGTGAATACTAAAGAACATGTGTCATTCAGCCTGCCATCCCACAGCTTCCCATCCAGTGTGATACTCAGCCTTTCGGCCTTTCTCCCTTAACTGGAGTGG
>VUQS01001428.1:0-14420 GCA_015108495.1 Heterochromis multidens | reverse complement strand
CAGTTCAAGATGAAAATTACATTTTGTGATATTTATTTAAGTAAAATCTGTATATTTAAGTTGTTAGTTCCTTCAGTTTTATTTAGATTAATTGTGTTTGTGCTTGATGATTCTTGTTTTGTTCATTGAACCAGTAATTCTCATCACAGTCTCTTCACCAGTACTCTGCACCTGCAGCCAGTCTGAAGGAGGTTTTTGTACAGCTATAAATCACTGTGTGAACACTCCGCTGCCATGGTAGCCCAAACAGTAATAATCTCCAGCATCTTCTGCCTGAATATCACTGATGGTTAAAGTGTACTGAGAACCAGATCTACTGCCACTGAATCGAGACGGAGTTCCTGAGAAGAGATTTGATGTGTAGTATATAAGAAGTTTAGGAGGCTGTCCAGGTTTCTGAAGGTACCAACTGAGATCAGCACCAATATTTGAACTCCCTGTGGCGCTGATGGTCACAGTCCCTTCAAGACTGACAGACTTGGTTTTATCAGTCTGAGTCAGAAAATTGTTGGCAAACGACTCTGAAATGAGAAATAAAATGAAAATTTTAAGGATTTTCAAAAAACAAGCATCAGGAAGGCATTTTATATCTTCAGATTGGATGTAAACATTAGAAGAACAGAAAAAAAATCACCAAACATAACATTCTCCTTTAAATGTCAGAAATGTGTTCAAAAATCTCTCACCCTGACTCAGAAAGCCTAACAAAAGAACCACCAACATTGAAAACACCATCCTGATTCAGTTTTCAGTGGAAGTGCATGAGAGCATGTGTGACAGAAGAACTTAAACTGTGAGGAGCAGTGATGCATAAAAGTGTGCAAAACACATTTTAGGAGGAAACCACCCACCTCTCCCAATGAAACAGAAAACACAGAGGTCATGTGAGGTGAGGATCAGTCAACCTTTAATTTATATTTGTCTCACTAACAGATGCATGGCACCCGTGCTGGTGACTGGGCCCACATTAATCTGTATCTGCAGACACTATTTGATTCATTTTGGTCATTCTGACAAACTGGATCTACATTTATTTGGAAAAATGAAACACAAATTGTGATTTAAAGGAGGGGACAATAAACTGACCTAACATTAGTTTGTTCTCTGGATACTATGTAAGTAGTTTAGTCCTGCACAGGTCCTGATGGAGCTGTAAAAGCCACTGAAGAAGTCTACCCATACTTGATAGTAAAAGCCATAAACAAGGTATTTTATATTTTAAACAATGTGCAGGTGAACTGGATCTTTTGTAAAAAAAAAAATAAAAAAATCTTTTTTTTGTTTTTTTTGCTTGGATTGTTTGTTGTTTGCTCTTTAGTCACCCATGAGCATACTGTCAGGTCAGTCTATTTCATGTAAGGTGTCCTAACTCTTCCACAACTCCGATGATGTCATGACTTTTCCTCCAGTTTCCTTTAAACTGCTAATTTTGCTAAACTTGCTATATAATGTCCACCTCAGACTGGATTGCAGTCACATTGGTGACCCCAAATTTCACTGAGAAAGATTCAGTGACCAATTTTAATGTTTCTAATGCTTTTCTGTAACAGGCGCTTCAGTTTCAGATGCATTTTGGTACATGCTGAAAATATGTGCATTGTTACTCTGAGTACATTAGCATGTTGTTTATATTTAGCTCAAACAATATAACCTCACAGAGCTGTCTGTCACCATGGTTGTCTCCTAGATCTTCACTGATTTTCAGTGTGAATTCAGGTCCAGATCTACTTCTGCTGAAATGGTCAAAAGTACCAAACTGACAGTAAATTATTCTGTAAAATAAGTCCAGATTTCTGTAGGTACTGAGCTGAGATCATTACAGATTCCTGAGCTGGCTGTAGAGCTCAAAGAGAGACAGTCTTTCTGAGCCTTATAGACTTTGATAGTGGTGCCTGAGTCACAGCTGGGTTAGCTGTCAGTCCAGTAACACATTAAGAAAATGCCATTGTACTGTATATAGCATCTGAAGGACAAAATTTCAGTGTGACAACCACACATTACTACTCTGCATGCAAGACTTGGTATCTTAAAAAAGTTCACATTATGGGATGAACCAACAGATATTCAAATTACAGCATGGGTCAGTGAGCACACCTGCACTTGTGGAGTCTGGGTGGAAATTGTACATCTCTGCTATGTAATAATAAATATTGCCCTCTTGTGCCAAAATAAGAGAATACACATAAAATTGAATGAGATACATGGAACCTGAAAGCAGGCTGCACATCGAGCAAGACAGAAAACTACAGGATTGACTTAAATAATACGTCTTTTGTCTCTTTCTGGTAATGGAAATTTTTTTTTTTAATTTCTGTGAAGATCTTTGTATATTTTTTCCCTTTTTGGGTCTCAGTTGTCATTTTGTGCCTCGTTGCTGTCATTGCATTTCTTTATATCATGTTTGTTTTTTTTACTTTGGGTTTGTTTGGTTATTTGTTGCCTTTTGTTTTCCTTATATTGTTTTATATTGTTGTGTGTTTGTTTTTACATGATTGCTGTTTGTGGTTATTTCACATATCCTATTTGTTTGTAGTGTTTTTGTAGTCCCTTTTTCCTGTTTCACACCTCTTTTTATTATTTTTTGCACTTACTTTTTGTTCACACCATCCTTTTTTGGTCATTTTACATCTCCTAGTAGTCAAAACAAAAACAGTTCATCCATGATTCACATTAACCAAGACACAAATCTTTGAGGCCCAACTTTAATTATAATTTACATCATGTCTGAATTTTATTCAATACCAGAAATTGTTCTTTCCATGATAAAAGTACGTAATGGTGTATAGTAGGGTGTGCTCAGGAGTTGTGTCAACCAACTGAGTACTACATGAATGTGTTTTTACCACATTAAACATCTGCTAAAAGCACATTTTCAGTGTTTCCAGTGATTGTCTAAACTTTCTGGAAAATGAGGTATGAGCTAATCTCATCTGTTATTCCAATCAGACTAAAACAAACACTCTTTTCCAAATACTGCTTAACTCAGGTCTGAGTGTCTCTGGGTTATCAATACATTATGTGATTTTTGAGGTCATAATTGCACAGTTCAGGAAATCAATGATGAGTTGGTAAACAAGAAAAAAATCTGGGAAAAAAAAAACAAACCTAAAATGCTCTTCTGTCGTGTTACAAATATAAAACAATGATGAACATACTAAAAGCTGTTCAAAATACAGGACATTACACAATATACAAAAGATGTAAAAACAAAAATCCTCCAGTTTAACACATTTAAACAATTGCATACAGTATTTGTGTTTTACTGACACCAACAACAACAAGGCATCCATTAGAAAAAATAAAGACAGTTTGGCTGGAAAAGTAAGCTAAGAAGCATTGTTCATGCAGTAAACAGTGTTCAGATCCATAGTCTGTAGGAGAACCTGCACATATGTTTTCATGGCAGAGGTGTAGGAGTTAGGTAAATGTGTGTTTTGGTGCCTGTAATACCCATAACTGCCACCAGAGGGCTGAAACACAAAATCTGGACATTTTCGTGTGTCATGCAAAAAAAAACAGACTACAAGCAAAAAATATATAACAAAGATCTGATTTTTTCTGGAATGGTTAGATTTTCACTGAGATACAGTACACTGGCCTTCGTTTCTGCTGCATAAAGAGTGCATTGTCCCATCCTCACCACAGTACAGCATAGTTTTAGTACACTATCGTTTTTCATGTCACATTTAAAAGTTTTGGATCCAGTTAGTCAGAATGCACATGTGTAACCATTGGAGAGAATGATAAACAAGACCACGTTATGCTCCTGTCATAAAACGTTGATCTAAACAGAGGAAAAGAATTTAAAATATTATTTAGGTAAAACATCTTAAAATAAGAGTTGTGTCTGCTCAGACTTTAAGCTCCTGATATTTCTTTCCAGTTCAATTAGGATGTGTCATTTTGCTGACAACATAAACACACATAAACTGATCACAGTAACTGTAACTTTAAACTCTTTTTAGTAGAAGTCCAAGTAGTAAGGTAAGATTCTTTATGAATATGGCCCTTGGTGTCTAAACTAACAATGATAATGCATTGCTTATGCACAGGGAACCAGTTTCAGCATTAAAAACACACAAACACGAAACATATTATGGCTATATGCAGCTTTAGATCAAGGCACAAAAGGTAAGATAAATATCAGTGTGAAAACACCGGGAAAAGTGGAGCAGCATTTTATGCCCTTTTGAAAAAACATTAACACTAACAGGCTGCAGATAATCGTCATATGAGGACCAGCAGGAGATGCTGGCTGGTTTGGCTGTCACTGGCGTTCACTCTTGCAGTCTTTACACACCAGGATTTAGCGGTTGCTCCTGATGGCTTCCTTGGCTGCCAGGATGAGCGGGGTGAGGCTGGATAGAGGCTTCGCCAGCTTCAGGAATGGATGCTAAACAGAGTGGACACATGATGCGTGAGTGGACACATGAAATATTATGAGTTAGGGGGTGAACTGTATTTTCTAGGACCAATCTCAGACAACCGTGCACATAATTTACTGATATGCATAACCGAAAACTAACTATATAACATTAAACATTCTCTAGCTTCAGCATTTAAAGACATCAACTTGAATTTGGCAGTACGCGTGTATAGGCCTGTTCTACCTGCAGCAGTTGTCTGCCTGACCCTCGTTTCTCCACGTCCATTTCCAGACAGAGGTTAAGGAAGGATCTGAAGACAGGAGACAGCTTCTCTGGGCTCTGAAGCTCAGGAGTCCCATTGGTGGCGATTAAATACAATGCCTAAAACCAGAATAATAGAAAGGTAAAAAAAAGCTGGGCAA
Source organism: Heterochromis multidens (assembly GCA_015108495.1). NCBI lineage: Eukaryota > Metazoa > Chordata > Actinopteri > Cichliformes > Cichlidae > Heterochromis > Heterochromis multidens. Next base: position 9,631 of record VUQS01001428.1, on the reverse strand, counting down.
AATATTATTTAAGCCCTAGAGTCTTTAAATACAAAGTTCATTTCCTCACAGCACTAATATTTGTGGAATATAAATTGCATCGGGGCTGTCAAAACACCAGATTTTACCTTCACAATTATTATTATTATCATTATTATCATTATTATTATTATTATTATTATTATTATATAAAATATCAGTATTTTCTTTTTTTCTGCATATAAGTGCATGGACACGTTAAGAAAACCACTGTACAAAAGTTAATAAAAAGGCCAATTACAGAGCTTTTTCATTAAAAATCAATATTTCATTCATACGTATCATATCACATCGTTACTACACAGACAGAAACCAGACTGCAGTCATGCAGTCATTACAGCCAACCGCTGTAAGGCTTTGCACATTTGACCAAAATTGAAACAATAACATGCTTACGGTGACGCATGTTGTAGTGACAAGAAGGTGTAATGTTTCCCATGTTCACCATCTTAGATTAGTTATACCATAAATTAAAGTACTGTGCAAACTGAATCATCAAAGACATTTTGACTAAAACCACAAATGACAACTTCAAGGTGGCGCTATAGGAAAAGTCACTAATTCTTCATTTAGGAATCATAAAAAACAATTGTTCCAGTCCATCCAGCAGATGTTGTCATATTTTTCAGATTAGATAAAGTTAAAAACCCAACATGCTGGCAGAAACAAAATTGAGGATCGCAAATGTCATCAGGGTTCAATTTCTCAGCAACGAGATTATATTGTAATAGCTTTCCATTCGGTAGTCGCTGAGATATTTCAGCCTGGATCAAAGTGGTTGACAGACTAACCAGCAGAATGTGCACATTTCCATCCAGAGAGACACATGCTTGGCAAAAATGCCAAATGTTTACTTGTTCCAGCATCTTAAATATCAGTACTTTCTTTTTTTCTGCATCATTTAATTCTAAAAAATACATATATTTGGGTTTTGACTTCTTGTCAGCCTGGGCTTTAGAAACCAGTGATTTCTAAAAAAAAACAAAAAACTTGGAGCCTGCAGCTCAGTTTCATATGTTGCACCTTTAGTGCAGGTAACCGTACAGTACACGCAAACACCATAACATGCTCCTGATCATTGCTCCTCTCAGCATACACTCACCCTGAGAGGGTTTTCATTCAGATATGGAGGCTCTCCCTCCACCATCTCTATGGCCATAATCCCCAGAGACCAAATGTCCACTTTGGGACCGTAGGCTTTCCTCGTTACCACCTCTGGAGCCATCCAGTATGGAGTACCCACCATGGTGCTGCGTTTGCTCTGCTCTGGGGTAATCTGAGCACAGAAACCGAAGTCAGCTGCAAAGAGAGAAGAAAATAAGCTGAGATTGGATAAACAAGCAGTGTGGTTCAGTTTGATTATAAGTCAGTGGATGTGTGCATGTCTGCGAGTGCTCTCACTCACTAAGTTTGACTGATCCGTCCATCCCCAGAAGCACGTTGTCACTCTTGATGTCTCTGTGGATGACCTGGTTTGCATGAAGAAACTCCAGAGCCTGAAGGACCTGAATGCGTGTAGGTAGGAAAATTAGCATCCCCCAAAATGAATGCAATGAGGGCACACAAATTATACACACATTTTTAAAAAAAGACATAAGATAATAATATTAGATAACTCAATCTTAACTTAAGTGACTCAAGTCCGTGACATGTTTTTTTATTGCTCTCGTTAGTTCAGTTGTCTGAGAAAAATTCACCTCTCTGCAGACGGCAGCAATCTGAGCTTCATCCATACACGTCTCTGTCACAACATCAGTTAGCGACCCGCCAGCCAGGTATTCCATTACCACGAAAAGCTCATCTCCAACAAGGAAACTATAAATACACACAGACAGTCGTATTTACAGAGCAGTTCACTTGTAGTTGATTTTGTGAAGTGTGTATTGTATGTTTTTCTGTGCAGCATGTTACCTGTCTAGGAAGTTGACAATGTTAGGGTTCTTCAGCTCCTTCATGACCAAGATCTCATTGATAATTAGTTCCTTCTTTGGCTGCTTCTGCAAGTTGATCTGTTTGATGGCAACCTGCAGAACACAGCATTCCTGTAAATGTGCTTCCAAACATACACAAAATCTATCTGAGCAATTAAAAAGTACAACTAATTAGTTCATACTGTAAGAATACTGCCTGAATTTGGACTGTCAAATCTGGAAAATGTGAAGTTGTAAAGGCAAAAGAAAAAATTCAACTGCTTTTTCAGCCTTAACTGCAATAGGAAACTGCACATTCTTCTGATAAGGACTGAATGCTGGGATTTGAGGTTTTGGTACAGACCTTTTACAAAGCAGTCATTTTTACTACTACTGGTACTAGTAAAGCACAGATGAAACAAATTTCATTTGTGATGGCTCAGTTTTATCAAGTGTTTCAGTTAGTTATGAGTGTGACAGCCAGCATGCCCAGTACTAGGACTCGAAGCAGTAGAAACCATTATCTGCATGTGAATCTGTAGACAAGGACTAGATTTACGGTATGAGAAGCTTTCTGGTTTCCATCTGTAGTCTGAGATCTAGTTACAAAAATAACACGATTTGAGCAAGTTTTAGTTGCAGAAGTCTCCAGAGGCTAATTCAGCAGACTGCCAGGATCCTGAAATTAGCTCATCCAAATGAAACGCACTCATTTGTAATGCAATCACTGATGTACCATATGTGGTCTTCTTGCTAAGGCATGCCAAACTGACTACTGTGAAAAATGCATATTTTCACTATCATCTCCTAATATGGAAAAATACCTGCTGGGTCACGGGAAGCCACACAGGAATGTGGCAACATGTGGCAAATTTTTCTTTTCTGCCATTATACAGTTTATTGCTTTTTTGACATATTAAAACCACTGATACTAGGAGAGTATATGGTGTCACTGTGTTTTTCTCACCTCAAATAATGCAATTAACTGTATGAACTAAAAAGAACACCAGAATGAGCTTCATAATACAATAATAATTTGCAAATAAACTAATAAAATAATAATAAATAAATAAATAAATAAATAATAAAAGGCATGGAAAGAATCACTGTAATAGTCAAACTATAGTTTTTCTAAATCCTTCAAAACCATCGCGTGTTTTTTTTCTTTTCACAGTTCAGCCCAACCTCATTGTGGAAACTGAGGTAATGGTGAATTTTTGTAGCGGCTCAGACGCTTACCTCTTGCCCTGTGGCAACATCTATGGCTGTGTAAACTGTGCCAGATGCTCTGGAAGGGAAAAACAGTAGAAAGGAGAATAAAACACTCAATCTCCTACTATTTCAACAATTACTGTACATAATTTATTGTACTAAACTTGTCATTTTGAACCAGCAACTTGCTACACATGTTCTCACAATGTGTCATAGTTTCAGTATTTACAGTGACCTGAATTCAGACTCACCCCTGGCCGATCTTTTCATAGCGTGTGTATTTCTTCTTAGGATCTCCAATGCTGACAATCGTTCCTGAGAATCAAGAAAAAGACATTGTAAGTAGGCTTCAACAGGGTCAAAAATAGATGTGTTCACTGTCTGCCTGTGATACATGATTTCCAGTATGTGGGTGTTTTGCATACTTAGTTTGTCCATGATTTCCTCATCAGTCATCTTGCCTCCCTTCTTTTTCTGCTTGTCAGCTGCTTTAGAGGTAGCATCTCCATCTGGAGCAGGGATCGGGTCAATCACTGACCTCGTGTACACCTGACACAACACAGGAAAGAAAAAAATCCAGTAAATACTGAATAAATACTCAACTTCGACTGAACCTGCCTTTCCTATTTTTAACTGTTTGTGATTTGGACTATTAAATTCTGACAATCATACAGTAAATAAGGTAAGTACACAGTCTAATTTCGGTGTGAAAACAAAGCATCAAACTCACAGATTTTGTGTGTTCTGGCCGCGGTGCCACAATTGGTGGTGGTGTATCATCATCGTCGTCGTCATAATCCTTGCCTGATGGGGAGGTTGCAGTACCCTGCTTGCCTGGCTGCAATAGTAAACATATATAAATCAAGTTTTAGTCAGAAATTACTGATTGCAATAAAAGCAATGAATAAAAGTGGGGAAAATGGATGGAGCTACTCACCGATTGTAAGTCTTTATCTGAAAGAGACAAAATAATATCACGTTTACGAACAGAAAAGTGAGTTTGCACTAAACTAGACTTTTATTTATCTGCTGAGAAAAAGAAAACTGACCCGTGCCAGAAAAACTGAGGTATTTCTGTTTTCCACTGGTGGAGTCGTAGAACTTGAGAACATCAAGGACGGCCTGAGGATTTTGTTTCTGTTCTGATTTACTGATGTTGGAAGTTTGAAGGAGACGGGCCCACTGCTCCGGCATGCCCTGGACAAACACACACACAGATGCACATTTAAAAAAAACACATCTATTCATAAATAAACAGAAACAGAAACAAACATGAAACACAGGTCACACTCCTGAATGGTCAGTGAAGAGTTCATGCAGCTAGATGTCTACTTTCTTTAGCCATGTCAAATAATGTCTTGTTGAATAAAACAAAAGCAAAAAACAAACACTTTACCCGTTTTCTGACTTCCAGTTTTCACAGGTTAAAGAATATAATACATACGCTGACTGCACATAGAGAAGGGCATGAAATATTGCACGCCTGACCAACAAATCTTACAGCAGCACAACAGGAAATTCCTGGGACTTTCCATGGCTCGTCACAGTGGAATCACTGGATCAACTTCTCTGGAAGCTCGACCTCAGCTCTAGTTACACATGAGTGCACCAACCACCAAAAAATCTAGAACATTTCTCAGTAAAGCTCCATGTGCTGGGGTCCCTTAGTCACAAATGCATGCTGCAGTTTTTCTTCTTGGACAGCTGCAATGATCACATCGTGGCATAGCAAGCATTACAGCTGACAATCTGACAAGTTATCTTATTTACAGCAAGTACTTCCTAAGTGGAGATTTATATATCATTGAATTAAACACAGCTGCTTCAAACAAACCAGATCTTACACAGAGATTAGCAGGAGTAACTTTTGCAACCAACTGACAAATCTGAAGTTAGCTTGCTGACATACCACCTATAGTATAAAGGATGTAATATGTTAATTGCTGTTTAATGGTCATGTAAATCAGGAATCACACTTTTAAAATAAAATAATAACAAGATACTGGACCTCCAATTAATGTGCTATAATGTGTTTCATGCCTGAAATGTTTGACTTAATGACATAATTAGTCGGTTAATTTAGTTCCCACTCATACTAAACTGTATTACTGACTCTCAAATGCACGGATTTCTTCACAGATGCATATATTAATAAAGCAAAGTCCCACCTTGCTTACAAATGATTTACCATTAAAGTTAATGCATCATTTCAACAATTCTTAATATTCATAATGCTCCAATTCTAAACCTCATTCAGGTTAGATTCCCAAGGGGCATTATCATCCTGCTCACGTCAAAATGTCTCTAGATACAATTTGACAGACAGACAAAAAATCAGAGCAAATAAATATATGACTTAGCGCTGAGCAATGTAAAAAGACAACAGCGTGCAGAGATCTCAGCTGTGTAATTAGTGGCCTTTTGCAATGCTGGTGAAACTGGAGGCAAGCAAATGAAACACCACGTCTAAGATATCTGGTTCCCTCAGAAATTCAACAGTGGAACAAAGTAAAATGGGTTTTATGCTTCTGCATTAATCAATCTATGCTGCAAGTAAACACTTCTGAAACACTTCCCTACGCTGTAACCCGCACCATAACGTGACGTGCATCTCCCATGAAATGTAACTACATGACACAGCCCACAACTAGTTCAAATCCAGGCCGGGCCTTTCTATGTGGAGTTTGCATGTTCTCACTGTGCTTCCATAGGTTCTCTCCAGGTACCCCGGCTTCCTCCCACAGTCCAAAAACATGTGTAGGTTAAGTTAACTGGTGATTCTAAAATGGCCACAGGTGTGAATGTGAGTGTGAATGGTTATCTGTCTCTCTGTTTTGCCCTGCGACAAACTAGCAACCTGTCCAGGGTGTACCCCCCCTGTCGTCCTGTGACAGCTGAGATAGGCTCCAGTCCCCATGTAACCCTGAACTGGATAAGAAGAAGAAGGAAATGGATGGATGGCAGATGGATGGATGGACCATTCATTCCTTCTATGAATTTCCAGCTACTTCTTCTGTCGCAATTTTTCAAACTGACTGGAAGAGAATGGATCAACTTGAAGAGAGAAACTCTACCACCAACTAGTAGTTTGGTGGCGAATTTGCAGAGCAACAGTATTGGTCACTTGTGTATGCGTCACAGACTTTACATAATTTCAATGTAAAAGTATAAGTCCTGCAACAGTCCATGTCCATGGCATGTGTGCTACTCTTTACTAACAATGCCACAAGATTACAGTTTATTAATTTAACACTCGATATACTTAGCAGATACCTTAAGCCAAGGTATCAGTTGGATCGGTCCATGGCTCAATATTCAGTGAAGTAATGCATGCCCATTACACAGGATGAGTGAGTGAACACTTTTCAGTGTTAAGGTACTTACAGTGAATTCTCCAGTAACAGCATCAAAACCCACATGGATGGTGTGTTCAAAGTCTGAGGGGGAGGAGATCTCAGGTCTGTCCTTATCTCGGTCCTTCTTCCTCCCTCCTGCAAGCAAAGGTCAAGGGTCAAAGTGATATTCATCCAGTGCCACTCATGTGGTCTTTTATTGTGTTACTGTACAGTATGTTAAATGTGTGTGTCCACTCATGTGTGTTCTCCACAGGTCTCACCTTTCTCAGAGGCAAACATGGAGATGATCTTGTTTCTGGGCTTCTTCTCCTCTGGTGCAGATGGAAGTGGCCGAGAGTTGTGATTGGTTGATTGGGCGTCTTTGACTCCTCCTCCTTGGCTGCTCATCCTGACAGGGGGGGCGGGGGGCTTATCCTCACACACTCCGCTGTCACACATCTACACTCACCTCGACCTGCAGAATCAGGGTCCACAAGTTTAACAGACATACGGATGAGATCCACAAATTTAACAGACATCCAAAAAGTGCATTACACGCTAAACCTTCTTCCTGTTTTTTTACGTTTCGCAATACTTCTCACAGCAATGCATGTTAGCCCAAACTGCTACAGAGAAATGGCTGCTGCATTAAATAAAGCGTAGCCTACACTACATATAAAAAAAAGAAAAAGCCAAACAATAATATTAGAAAAAACTCACACAGACATAACTAATCCATCCATGCTACAACGTGAGAATCGACTCTGACTGTTGGAGCGAAGGGAACCAGCAGAATGTGAACAGGAAGCAATGCTGAATGGGCAACGTGACGTGTTGAGTCTCTTTCACGGATACAAATGAATGAGGAAGGAAAGCAGGCAGAAAGAGATGCAGAGAATGAGAGTCTGCAAATGAGTGTGACAGTGAATGGTATAACAAGTGTAGTAAAGGGGAGAAGAACAGCACCAAAAAGGGTGAGAAAAAGACTTGAGCAGGGTAGTATGGAACCCCAAAAAACAGTGTGCAGATGGAAGTTAAGAAGTTTATTATTATACTAGTCAAAAAAAGAAACACAAGTTTAATGTCATGAAATATGTTTTCAATCTTTGTTTTGAAGTATTTTTTTAGTACATCGCTTTAATCTCTTAGAAAACCTAAATATATTCTGTGAGTAGTTTTCATTTCCATTTGATTGGTTTTAGTCAGTAGCAGGACTTTTTTACCAAACACAAATGAACTCACTTGTGCACCTCAGGATTGGTTTAGTTTACTACTTTAGATTGTCATCAGTGCCACCGTGACTGACTGAAGTTGACTGAGGCTGGGCTATTGGCATGTTCGATGCTGGCATGCCGACAGCATGATCTGACTGTTCTCAGTAGAATTCTGACTGGACAAAGGTACTGAGATGAGGTGCTCTAACCTGTACTTGTGCCATTCATTCGATAATCCTGATATGTCTCCTATTGAAAATGCCTGAGACATGGCGGGTTGATATGTTCATTGGGGCAGCCACGGCCCATGACCATTGCACAGCTGTAGGCTGCACTCATCCAGGAATGGAGAGAAATTCCTCAAAAACAGATCACTTGTGGAGTCCATGCACAGATGGGTGATTGCTTGTATCACATCCACATAAGGTCCATACCTCATACTCAACATCTTCTATATATAAATAATATAGAGTTGGTATATAAAATCTATTTAACAGGCAAACTTCTGTTTCTTTTTAAACTAGTATATACATATATACTGTTACAGTGTTGGATGCTCAAATTAAACAATGCCAAAGTTTCAAATATTGAGGTCAGTGCCTGTACAAGTACTCCTTGTAAGGCAAAAGCTCAAGATTCAGAGTGATGTAAGGACTCTGTTTCAGAGAGTTTTTATATTCTTAGGTCTGCATGATGTCAATGAGAGCAGATGTCCTTATATGGTTATCTCAGACACACAGCTCCAGCTGTCAGCACAGAAAACCTTGTATTTGCAAGAAGCAGCCAATCAGAATAAAGTTGGGTGTTTCAGAAAGAATATGACCTGGAGACTGCACCAAGGCTCAGTATATAATATAGATAAGGATTATTTTGAACTGTGACTCATGCACTCAGAAAGCTAATCTTTTAGAGTCCAAGAATATCAATATGGAAGAAAATGAGAGTAATGGGAAGTACTTGCAGTACTTGCAGTTTATACATTAAACCATTATTTTGGTTTTTGATTTGATTACTACTTCTTCTTCTTCCTCCCCCTAGGTGCACATCCTTGGATTTACCCTAATATGGTGAAAACTGAGATTGTAGACAGCCACGCGCGCACACAGAAACCCTGAACCTCAAAAGCACCTCTTAGACTCTTGCAGAGCAAGAAGTTTGATCAGCTCTGAGCTGATTCTTGCCTTCTTGATGACATCACAGACAGGAAACAGGAAGCAAACAGAGGTTTCCTCACTTCCTGTGTCTGACCACAGATGACACAGCTCGTACTAAAACAGTATAACAAATGTGGCTCAGGTAGGTATGCCTTTGACCTCTTCTTTACACAGAAACCCTCCCCCTCATCATAAAAGCTCTGCCGACTTGACTCAGTTGTGATATAAAATCAAAATACAAAAACTAAATCAACCATCACTGAATAGATTTGAATATAGATCCATTTTCTTAACACGTTAACCAGTACATGCAATATTAAACCAAATTCACACAAGCAGCTTAGTGCTATGTAATACCCAAGCCCTCAGGCCCCAACATGAAAACACATTAGCATTTAATTGTGTCAAGGCTAAATATTTCCCTTCCCTCCCTTAATGTCTGAATCATCGTACTGTGGGTCTGAGGCTTTCTCCTATACCTGTAGTAGGTTTTCACACTTTAGGTCAAGTTTTCTAATGTGGTAAGAGTAATATTGTTAAAAATACACAACTCAATGAGCAAGTGCACCCACACAAAATGAGGCACATCCCTTGTGCTCCTAAATCCCTTTAAGCTGTAAGTACTCACCTGTTTTGTGCCTCTTCTGCACCTTTAGAGAAGACCAGGTAAACAATAAAATACTGCTGTACTCCAAGTGGATCTGTGCACCTCTTTCTCTGGTGTTCATTTATCTACTTAGCTATCACCTTTTTTCCTTACACCCCTCTCTCTATCTTTTCCCCCTCAC